>JAYEVE010000587.1:0-234190 GCA_036346375.1 Guadua angustifolia | reverse complement strand
TCAAGGGTCGATATAGTATTGGTTATGCCTCAAAGCAACTAGTTACCATATGTAATCCAAATACAATTCCCTGCTACTAATAATGTAGCAGAGTATGAAAGTCTTCTAGTCGGGCTCTAAGCAACAAAATCCATTGGAGTTTGTCGGCTTCTTGCGATGGGCGATTCATAATTAGTCGTAAACCAGATTAGCAAGGAATACAAGACGTCTAATTAGATAATGGCTCACTACTTGGATGAAGTGAGAAAATTGAAGAAATACTTTAGCTATTTTGAAGTCCAATATATACCGCAAAAAGACAATATTTTAGCGAATCCGTAAACAAAACTAGGTTCCTTACGATCACCCGTTCTAACAAATATGTTTCTTGAATATCTGCCTAAACTCTCTATAGACACATTCATAGAAAACTCTCGACTAGTATAGAGGTTAGAGCCCTTGAGTAGAATTCAAATAGGGCTAAAACATTTAAAGCCTATCTAGAAAATGGGACACTGTTTGAGGATATTCATGAAAAAGAAAAAATAGTTTGAAAGGTGAGAATGTATAAAATTCTCGACAATATTTTTTATAGAAAAGGAACGCATGGTATTCTAATGTAGTGTATCACCCAGGAGCAAGGAAAAACATTGCTTAATGAAATACATGGAGGCTTATGTGGTGTGCACGCTTCATATCGAACTTTGGTCAGAAAAGTTTTCCGAGAAGGTTTTTATTGGCCCACTGCTTTACAAAATGCTATGCACTTTGTAAAAACTTGTTAGCAATGCCAATTTCATTCCTGACAAGTACATTTACCTGCTAATCAATTACTAACTATACCTTTGTCATAGGCATTTGTGACATGGGCATTGACATACTAGGTCCTTTACCAAAAGCAACTAATGAAATTAAATTCTTATTTGTTGCGATCTATACATTCACAAAATAGATTGAAGTTGTGCCTGTAGTTTTCATTACGACTTAGGCAGCAAAACAATTCTTTGTGCAAAACATAGTCACTAGATTTGGTGTACCTAGTAGGCTAATTATTGATAATGGATCACAATTCATTAGTGGTCTATTTCAAGATTATTATGATGAAATAGGTACAAAAATTTGCTATGCTTCAATTGCTCATTCTTAGAGCAACGGAGTAGTTGAACGAGCTAATGGCCAAATTATACAAGGTATAAAAAAATGAGTGTCGATCGTCTTCCCAAACGCTTGAGGACTTAGTTAGACGACTTCTACTCTGTGCTCTCGGCCATTTGTACAACAACCAGTAGAGCAATAGGAAAAACACCTTTCAACTGGTCTATAGAGCTGAAGCCATATTGCTAAATGAGATCCATTTTGATTATACACGGATTTCTCTCTATGAACAGGCTAATCAAGACGACCAGCATGAAGATGATATCAATCCATTAGAAGAAAAGCAATATCGAGTACTTATTAGATCACAACCTATTTACAAGGCTTAAGAAGATATTACAATAAAAGAGTTCAACCACGAACACTAAATGTGGGAGACTTGATTCTAAGGGCGTATCTAGAATCAGTCTAACTTATATAAGTTATCTCTGAAATGGGAAGATCCCTTTACTGTGATATCAATTACACAACCTAGTTTGACTTGCCATGGAAGATGGAAGAATTATGTCAAACACTTGGAACATCTAGCATCTTCGTAGGTTTTTTTGTGTAAATAAATTTATTTCTATATTTTTCATTTACATAAAGTATCTCTTTAAAACATTGTATATAAAATTGTTTCTATTCTGATAATCCTTTGAGAATTTACGAAGTTATAATCTGCCCGACCTCTTTATTAACAACGTACGAGGTTACTACTCGGATTGTGAGATAACATCTAATAGAGACTTTTTTTGTAAGTCAGTACTTACTATATTGAAACTCATTAGAATTACCTTATCTCCAATCTGTTGCTGATTAATACTAAGTACTATGTGAAAAGAACAGGTTGTCAATCCTATAACTATTTGTATTCCGAACACATTGTTGGTCAGCACATAAACAATTGAGGGCTAGCGACATACTCAGAAAATATGTAAATAGATGGGACACAAGATGAAATATAACTCAAGAGATTTGTTTCATTCATTCGTTCATTCATTCAAATAGGTCATACATATTGCTTGAATATAATCCTTACATTTTTCATGTATATCTCAACGCCAAAAGCTACTTCTACACGTTTCTTATCAATATTTTCTTGAGTAGTCAGCTTCAGGTCGGGCTTGTAAAAGTGCCTTAATTTGACAAAAGGGCACTCACTTGGACAGTAATTGAAGCTCGAGTGCAGTCTTGATAGTCTGCACCATTGTGGGGATGTGGCTTTAGATGATCTTCAATTAGTCATTCACCCCCGCAACCAAGTTATCAACCGACAAATCAGGAGTTGTAAGTTTTACTTCTTTCCCCTTTAAATCGGTGGTGAGCGATCACGAGCTTTTGATGAGATACTTCCGCCGTCATGTTTATTTATAAGGTCTGTCTATACATCACTAAATACAAATTATATGGTTTTATCCCACAAAATCATTCATTTTTTCACCATTGAACCAGATCTAGATCTAGATTCAATGGCCCATACTTCTCTCACATTTTATATTAAACCAACTAGTCTAACCCTACCCGACTCCACTCCACCCACCCCTAACACCTCCCGACCGCACCCCTACCACCATCGACACACCACTGCCCCAACGCCTTGTTGGCGTCGCTAGGTCCTTCTGCGCCTCCTCCTTCACCTATGGTGCCGCCATCTGCTTCCTCATCACCATCACCGGCCTCCATCTCCTCTGCCCTTCCATTCTTCTTCGTCTCCGACAGCTACCGCCGCAGAATCCACCATCGTCTCCCTCCATCTCCTAGTGTTCTCTTGACGTTGTTGTCCCTACTGACCACCACCTCCCACTATCCTCTCCCATGTCCACGGCGCCCACGTTGCCTTGCCGCCCTGCCGCTGCCGCCATGACCCATCGCTAGTCCTCCTCCTGCCCTAGCCTCCCTTTGAATCCAGGCTCCGGTGAATCCCAAACCCTAACTTGGCTGAACCCCGACCCTAAGGAAGCTTGCTAGAGTCTTGACGAAGACGGAGGTGGGTGTGTGCACGAATAGTGATGCAAATCGAAAGGTAAGAAATTTGAGTGACATCCCAAAAAAATCATTCAGCAAATTTCTAGCAATTTCATTATTTACAAGCTAGCGCTGGACGATGGGTGCAATAGTGCTGTGAAAAATGGTACGCGCTCGACAGACGGATGTGGTACTACTAAGTGATTAATCACAATACAGTCGATTAATCGGAATTTAACGGACGATTATGTGTTCTTATTAACATATTTATCTATATTTAGAATTAATTAGAAATATTTTAGTTACCCAAAGTTATTGTAAATTATCACTTTACAAAACATGTTTTGATATTTCATTGCTTATACTTCATCCAAAAGGTACATTCTATGAACGCTATAACATAATGTTATAAACCAATTTATCGTGCTTAATAAATAAAAAATAAGCCATTTTCATGATTAAAAGGGAAAAAACTGTTCATTAATCGGAAAACAACTAATTAATTGTTCAATTGCGTTAATTGCACTCCGATTAAACTATTCATGACAGTTTAATCATCGTCACCAATTAATCCGTCCGTCAAGTGCATTCTGTTTTTCACAACACTGGTCCAAATCGGAGACGGCAAGCACCTCCACCGTCATGCTCGCGATCCATACCCGCCCAATTAATAGCACATCCAATTAGAACCATGTAACTAGATAGTATAATCTACGGATTTCAAACGATAAGACGGGAAATCGAAATTGCTTCTGATTGTTTTAGAATTCCAGCTTTCTTCTTATTTGTTTTTCCAGAAGGGCGCGGTGCGCGTCTCTGTAACGAGGAGAAAACTTTATTTCTTTGTATTTTAATATGTTCAAATAAATTTCACAGAGATTCCCTGGTTCAAACAAGCCCCAAGGGACTTACCACTACTTACAATATTCCACTGGAAAAACTTCTCCCAGTCCTAAAACATGTTTACCTCTCCAAACATAGCTCTAGTGAAAAACACTATGAGTGTGTTTGGTTGGTGGGATAAGATTGAATGAGATGGGATGATTCTGTACTATTTGGTTCCGTTGTTTTGGGTGAATAGAATGGTTCAGTATCCATAAGAAATATTCCTCAAATTTGTATCACACCGTCTAAGACGGAATGATTCCATTCAAATAACCAAGCACATAGATGATATTTTTCTTGAACCATCTCATACCACTTGGTACAAGCAACCAAACACACCCTATAAATTTACTGTAGAAAGAAGAGAGGTGAGGCTTAGGAAATAAAAAATAGCAGCACAGTATTCCATCATAAAACCGTTGGGCCGATCAGATCGGTATCCTTTTTTCGCTAGCTCAGGATCAGTAGCAGGGCTAACATATATTTGATGTGGCGTGCCCACGGCACCTATATGAGTGTGACGTCGGCTGTGAATTTGTGATACTATCTTTGACACCTCAGCTCCGAATAGGCTTAAGTCTACCCACATACGAACTCATACCAGCGCGCGTACACTTTAGTCCTCTCTTTACGTAAAAAGATTAATACGGGGTTAGATGCATTTAGAGCCTTGCGCTTATATGTTGGTGCTCACCTGCTTTGTCCAGTAATGTGTTACTAAACCACCTCTTGCTTGTACACACACTCACACATGGGACACAAATGGGCTTCGTCGTTTTTACATGAACTTCGTTCCTTTCCAATGCCCATCAATGAAGAAAGCAACAAACTACGACCATTCACAATGGGAGTTTCATTCTCATTAAATGATATGACACATCATCATGTTTGGTGACATGGCAAAGTAATTATGAAGAGAGAGACAGAGAGAGTTTCATGAAAGGTGAGAGAGTTTCATCTAGATGAAACCCAAAATACACGGTTACTTAGATAAAAACTGATGTGGCACTTTTGAAAACTGCGAAATGAAACTATGCACTGGGAATGGCCTATGGGCAGGAAATTTTGGTTGCGACATCTTCGATCAACAATCACTGTCAACAATTTTTTTTAATTAATGGACACCCGAGGATGTTTGTGGTGTTTGTTGAACTGATATCATTGTTGGTGATATTTCAATTCTCACTGTTGTACAACTCACAGAAACAACATAGCATAGTTGCCATCACAAGTTTGCGCCACATTTTCAAATACAGAAAACGATTTTAATGGCTATGTTTGTGGGATAAAGTGATTAACTGGGAAGAACTGGACCAGACGTGAATTTGAATGTTCGACCTGTGGAAGATTCATTAACTCCATAACAGCCCTCTTCGGAGTTAATTCATTGTCAGTTATCCGTGCTACTGCTGTCAACACTGGCATTTTGACGTTGTACTTCCGAGCCACTACGATAACAGCCCCTGTCGCCATTTCATTAGGTGACAGGCATCAAATTAGCCCCTGTCGCTATTTCATTGGGCGACAGGAGACTGGAGGGGTGATGTGGCCTCTTGTCGCCCGTTTATTTTGCTATTATTTCTGCCGCCCATCCAACGGGCGCATGTGGTATATTCTGTAATTTTTTTCCTCAGGTATATTTTTGAAATTCAGAATAAAAATACATTATTTAAAAAATTCACTCATGGTGCGTGTGTCCTGGTGTGGCCTAAGCTAGCGTTCAAAATTTCACCAAAAACCAGCGAAATTTTGTCAAAATTTTAGATTTTGAGCTACCATGAAATCCAAAGTACCGTCCGAATTTAAAATTTTGAAAAAAATTAAATTGCTACAGTATTTTTGTTTTTTGGCAAAATTTCGCTCAAACTGACAGAAATTTCAGGATTTGAAACCGGATTTTGATGTTTTAAGACCGGATTTGACCGGATTAAATCCAATAATCTTTAAGAAAGTTATATTCCATGAAAATTTGTTGAAAAACTGAATTTTTGAGACATTTTAAAATTTAGGCAGAAACACTGTCAAATTTTTATAAAATTGTACAAGCTGATAATGATCTGAACAATTTATGGTACTATATTTAGTAGTGTAGGATCATACATAAAAATTTTCAAAATAATTTAACTTCATTTGTTATCTTTAAAAAATAAAAACAGAACGAACATAATTAGGACAGTAACCCTATTAGATTTTTATAAATTTTCTCAAGTGTGATCATGATCTAATATGTTTATGAGAGATTAAGAATTGCCTTAGTACCATTTTATAAAATTTAAAAAAAATGAACTTTTTTTGTTTGGTCAATCAAATCTATGCAAGTACTGAACTTCATTTGTTATTATATTTCAAATAACAAAAAGAGAAAGAATATAAATGCTACTGTTCCTTGTAAAAATTTTATAAATTAACTGGGGTGTGATCATGATTCAAAATTTGTATGAGATCTTTAGAATTTTCTTATCACCCTTCTGTAAAAATTTTAAACCTATTTTATCAACAAAGCAAATCTATGTATTGATCATGAGGCTTTTATTAGGATGTAGCACTGTCAAAATTTTTGGAACTTTTTGAAGCATGAAAATCATATGAAACTTTTTAAAAAACATTAGTGATACATTAAGGCCATCCACCAAAATTTTCAAAATTTTCCAACATGGTTTGAACTATTTTTCAATTTGATCAAATTTGGCGGCAAGGCTTTTATCAGGACAGCAGCACTGTACGAATTTTTAAAAATTCTTGAAGCCTTATAACCATCTGAATATTTTATGGAAACATTAGTGATGCATCAAAACCGTGCACAAAAAATTTCAAAATTTTATAACGTGGTTTATACCATTTTTCATTCGATTCAAACGTGTCGATTAATGTTTTATCAGGACAGTAGCAATGTTCAAAATTTTAAAAATTCTATAGACTTGATATGTAATACCGCAAATTATCTTTGCCTGGGTTTTTGCTAGAAATGTTTTCATTTTTCTTGATTCAAGGATTTATTCCGGAGAGAAGTTTTGTCGCCTCGCAGTTTAGAACGTATATTATCGGATTTGGGTTTCAACTGAACCTTTGTTTATGTTGCGTCAGGTTTTAGTGAGCTTTGCTTGTGCTCCTTTGTTTGAAATTCTCTATTTCAGATTTATTCAGATGGAATGCTAATTGTGGGGAATTAATTGATGTGTGTATTATTGAGGATTTCGCTTTTGTTTCAAATCGTGGACTCGATTCTGCAGCCTTGGGAAGCTTTTATTAAATTACCTTGTTGCCCTTGGAAAATGTTGGCTCTTTTTTTTCCTGGCTCGTTCTTTTCTTCTCTCCAAATTGCATACCACATCCTCCTAGCCGATCACAACACCAAGTCCCCCGCCCTCCTCATTTCTTCCTCCCCGCGATTGCTCTCCATGGCGCCTCCTTCTGGCCGACTCCTCCTCCCAGCGCCACATCCCCAGCCAAGCGGTTCCTCTCGGTGCTCGTCCATGGCGTCTCCTTCCCAGAGAGCTCTCCGTGGTCGCAGCCTCGGCGGCTCCTCCCGGGCTCCTCCCGCGACTCCTCGGCCGGCAAGAAGCCTTCCTCCCCCCACCTCGGCCCCTCCACCTCCCTTTCCTCCATGGGTATGATTGGAGGTAAAAACCCTAGAAATTTTGGGGGTGAGATTGCTTGCATGCATGGTGTTTGATGAAATGCCTAGCTAGGGTTCTTGTTTTGCAATGTATTTAGTTAAGGGATTTAGAGTCTAGAGTGATTTGAAATTTCTGTTTCGAGCAGATTTTTGCCCCCTGTTAGAGCTGCTGTTCGAAAATTCTACAAGCATTTTCTGGGGGTTTGGCTATAATGAAAGTTGTAGATAATTGAATTACCTTTCAATAGAGACCGAAATCAACAAGTTTCGTTCAGCCGTTTGAAAGTTATGGTTATTTTACCACGTGCTGTCCAGAGCGAAGTATTTTTGCGGCTGTCTGCTGTTCGTCGCAAATCTGGGAATAATCGGTGCTTTTTCCGGTCAGTCAGCTATAGAAAAAGTTGTAGATAATCAAATTACCTTTCAATGAAGTCCAGAATCGCTAAGTTTCGTTCAGCCGCTTGAAAGTTATGCCCGTTTTACCAAGTGTTGTCCCGGTGGCAGATTTCTGTTCTCGGGTTTTAGGAGTGGGTTGCGGCCCACTTAGCTATGAGTCATGTGATGATTTTGAGCGTGTTTTGAGTGGGCTATATCTATGTGCAGGTGGTGTGACCCCGGTGTGGCAACCTTGTCTCGAGAAGATTGAAGGCAAGTGCATTGTATTCGTTGTGGCTTAGATGGCCATTGGGTTTTGCAATCATATAATTATCCATGTGTTATGCTAATATTTTCATGTTTGATTTTGCTTGCGATGTGATGAATGAGAATGGTTAATTGGTTATGCTATCGTTCAAACCGAGATTATATGCAAGTGCATTGTATTCGGTTGTGACTTAGGTGGCCATTGGGTTTTGTAATCATATAATTATCCATGTGTTATGGTAATATTTTCATGTTTGATTTTGCTTGCGATGTGATGAATGAGAATGGTTAATTGGTTATGCTATCGTTCAAACCGAGATTATATGCAAGTGCATCAATGTTTGTTTGTTATGTGTGTCGATTGATGAATCATATGCCTTGTCAATATGCCATGGGTTACATTTTATATATGCCTTGATGATGCTCGTAGTATGATTAGGCTAATGGAAACATAAAAGATATAAGCTTTGAGTTATGAAAATAGCTTGAATTGTGGTCATGATATGCGATTGTGGCGCTTATGTGAGTGTTGTTGATATATGTGATCTTATGGATATGAAAATTGAGAATGGCCTTTTGCATATATGCATTTATGAAGAGTACATCTTTGGAGTGAATGCTTTGTGGGTTGTTTGATGGACCTCGATAATCGCCAAATCGACATATTGCAATATCACACGCTCATAAGAGTGCTTACCACTATGATAGGTGAATGTGAATAATGACGTTGTGAGGTTGGATTAATAGAAATAGTTGATTTGCTATCTTGAAAAATTGAATTATGTCATTGGTGAGTGAGTGATAATAGCAGATTGACCATGTTGATAAGATTTGTTGAGAATATGGATACGAGTGTTGAGAAGGTGATTTGAATGTTGAGAATGGTAATTTGTGGATGTGAGAAATAAATGTAGTTTGCAAATTTGTTTATGTCTATTGCACTTGTGCATTCATGATGGAAGAGGTGACCCATTCTAATGCGGGCCTCTATGCTCACAAGTAGTGAGCACGAAAGTCCTACCTCGTAGTCCCGTATACTTGGGTGTATGGGAGCGAGTCAGTAAGAGTAGGCACCCTCCATCACGGGTGAAAGGGGAATGCGAGGGTGCACACCGACGGTGTGCACTCGGTCATACCCCAGTATGTGCTAACGAAGAGATGAGACATGCATAATGCATCATATGCAATGAGATAGTATGTGAATGAAATGCATGGTTGTGTTGCATTATATATCATTATGTGTTCTGCATGGGTTATTATGTGAATGAAATGCATGGTGGTGTTGCATTATACATCATCAGCAGATATGCATGGGACATTATGTGAATGAAATGCATGGTTGTGTTGCATTATATATCTTTGCATATATGTATGAGATATAATGTGAATGAAAGCACAAAAGTATTTCGTTGCATTGTGTATTGTGATTAATAAATGTTGATTGATGAGAATGGAAAGAACGAGTTGAGAGTTGAGACATGGGCTCAACCAAAATTGATTCGAGGCATGGGTAAGGTTTTATTACATTGTCAAGTTGGTTGAAGTAAGTGGAGTCATATTACTCCTGTTCTTTGGATGTTTCAGTTAAGTAATGGTTATTTAAATGATGAAGTAATCGTGCTCTTACGTTGTGGATCTTTTATGAATTCAACTGTTTCCTTTATTTACGGATGTCAATTTAAAGAACTGCTACTTGATGTCTTCTAATAGTTGCATTTAAGTCTAATGCCTTACCTTTCCTACTTGTTGCACTTTGCTGAGTCTTGGACTCACGCTTGTTGCTTCCTGTTCTAGGTACCTTGAAGCTGATTCTTCGGGATGGGAGTAGAAGCACGTGCACGACTTCGGTCATTATCTCCTTAAATTAATTCATAAAGCCCGATTGTATCTAATGTGGTTGTAAAGTGTTGTTTGATGTGGTGTAATTTATCAATTGCTAGCGGATGTGTGATTAATATCTAAGGACCTCGCTAGAATATTTCATCTTGGTTGAATGAATGATATCTATACTTGCTATTGTTCTTTTGATCGCTGTGTGGATGCCTCTTTTCTAGAGAGGTCATGCGAAATTTTGTAAATTTCGTGGCTTAGTTTTAAGCCGGTTTTAGAGTTTGGTTGATTACAAACTATTTTTGTAGAGATGTCATTGAGTTGATTAGGGTTTTTGGTAGCATTCACGGATGCGTTTGGCGCCGGGTGTTACATGATAATCACTTGATTCAACAGCTTAAAATTTCACATCAATCCAACGGTTGGATCTTCAAAAAATCTTGTTTTAGTTAACATGTGTCACTGCTTTTTACAAACCAAAGCAGCTTTTTTATAATTTGTTTAGAGGTGATTTGAAAATCAATAAAATTTGTTTTAGCTTCAAGCAATCATTCACCCCCTCTGATTGCTATATTAGTGTATATCGATCCTACATGTGATTTGAGTGCAAGACCGATAGTTGATTTATAGAGTAGAAACAAATATAATTGCTACTTTGCTAGAGACTAGAGAGTTGCTTATTGATGCAGTGCTTTTTTTTGTTTGTAGAGTTGTTGAATTATGAAGAGGAACGAAGACATTGCATCTTTTTTCGAAACATGCAGAAAGAAAGCTAACGCCGCTTCATCTCTTTTCTAGAAACATTGCATCTTTTTTTTCGAAACGTTTATTGAGCGAGATATTTTCTTTCAAATTGATGAAAATGATATAATCAAGAGTTCATGGCTATTAGAAGGCGGAGGCTAGACAAGAAGTAATATTGTATTCTTTGAACTATTGTAGGTGCGTAAGTTTCTTTTATACATATTTCATACTTAAAATGTTCGAACTATTTATATTGTAATTTATACTTGTATTATCATGTTTCTAGTTATTTTATATTCAGATATGCGAATTTTTCGACAACATTTATAGTTGTTTACCGAATTGTTCATTGGATTTTACCGAATTGTATATTATAGTATTAGCTTGGCATACCTTAACGTAAAATCCTAGATCCGCTACTGCATTAAAAGTTTGATAATACTTGGATACAATCAAAGCTTATAGAATAAAAAGTGAAGAAGGTGAAGGCTGCACTATCAGCGAAGACACCCTTGCGGACTGTCTCACAAGAGAGAGGGTCACCATTGAAGATTCCCCTGTACCGGGTGTGTCATGTGTTATGGACTAATCCTACCTGCGAAGCATGCCTCTGCGATGAGGAATCTGGAGTTGAAGGGTCACCATTGAAGCATGCCTCTGCGATGAGGAAGGTCAACCTGCAAATGGGAAACATCTTGCTGGTGAGAATTTGTATGGGAATTGCATATGATATGACTTGCCTTGATATATGTACTATTTTTCCGCATTACAACGTCTAACAATAACAATTAACTACAAAAGTACCGAGAAAGGAGGGGCTGATTAAACCATTTGCCTTGGTATGGCTTATTCAACCAGACATCAACAGACATGCGGAATGAATGCTTAGAATATTCAAAACAAGTATTTGTAAAGCTTTTGTATGGTGAGGTGTACCTAGGTAGTACATAACATGGTATCATTAATTTTATTTTAAGTGATGAGGTTGTGAATTAGTGATTAGCACAGCTACACCCAACAAAATAAGAGGACAGGCCAGAACCTATGCTATAATCATCTCGATAATATTACAGAAATAATTCTTAAGTTATCAAGTTCAACTGCGATGGGAATACTCTTTCAAACATTATAGAACAAAAAGCTTATAGAACAAAAAGTAACATTTCAGTCTAGGGAAGGGATTAGCTTATAGAAGTTGTGAGCACTACATGTTGAATACAGTCGAAGCTTGCATTTTTATATCAAATAACAGCTTTTACATTCTAAAAAGCCTTAGAATTTGGTACAGAAGTTGTGAGCACTTAGCAAGCTAAAATGGTTAAATCACGCTTTTGTCATTTTGACGAAGATTAAGACCTGTTTGTTTCAGCTAGGGATTGTGGAAAGCGACTTTTAAAAGTTTGGAAGGGCAACAAACAAGCAAGCTTTTAATCTAGATTATAACAATCTGGAAGCCAGATTGTAGCAATCCCACAATCCACTCTTCCCTAGCTTTTCCTAGCTTTTTTTTTACAAAAGACCACAATACCCATCCAACTTCAACCAAAATTACCCACCATTGCCCCGACTTTCCTAGCTTTCCCAACTTCAACCAAAATTATCCACCATTGCCCCAACTATAATCTAGGTTACCAAACAACTATGAGCTTTTCAACCTCCACTTTTTAACAATCCACTTTTATAATCTAGTTTTTAAAAGTTGCTTTCCACAATCCCCAGCTGAAACAAACAGGCCCTAAAAGTCTTATTAATAGACTTACAATACATAAAGCCCATAATATATAGAATGAAGCCCACCCTTATCCGAATGGTTTAGCCTTCGCCGATTCGATCAAGGTGATCAATAACTTTGCTTCACATTAGTCATCTTCAACGATGAAATAGTCACCTTGACCAATGAACTCATCGGTGCACATGTCTCTGTGCAAACAAGTTATCTAACATAAATGCATAACTACTTGAAAGTTTTATTTGAAAAATACACCCTTTGGCAAGAAGACACCATATAGTGGGAAGGCACCTCTCGGTTATCGATGCCCTATGGAGAACAATGACGTCTCTTCAACCGATATAAATAGTGGCGAGCCATGGGGCGTGGTGGGGCTGCGCTTCCCCCAACGGCCCATGAAAAGTGTTATATATATAGGAAGCCTTTTTCGTACTTCAGGAGTACATACTCCCACCTCTAATATACCACTTAAATAAACGATTTATACTCTTTTATCATTTTCAGATACTCAATAATAATTCTAAGATACTCTAATGCAATATGATTAAACTTTGAATATCAATTATTAGTAGAGATTCACTTCATTTTAGGCCCCTCCTTTAGAAATTTCTGCCCGCCATCGGATATAAATAAGGGTTCGATCCATGTTGTTGAAGGTAATTACGCAATCATTATGTAATTTGTATACTCTATAGAGCTACTTGGCTATAAAGAAGCAATCCCCATATATTGTTTTCCTTATATTGTTTACTAGGAGCTCACAATCATATTTTGATAAGCTTGATTAAGGGACCCTAGGTCTTAGGCATTGACAATTGGTGCTAGAGGAAAGCGGTCTCAAGAATCGAGGTAAAGGAATCCCTTGCGATTGATGAAGAAAATTGGTTCGATCTTGCCGACTATGCCGATCTCAATGGAAACGACTATTAGGCGGAAGAAGATTGTAAGTGTGATTTCCATTTTAGTATGTTTCAAGCGGACTTGGTAAAGATTTGGGACGAGGTTGAAGCGAAAGAACAATCACCCAAAGAATCGAAGGAAAATCTTTAGTCATTCCTCTAGCGGATTACGAGGAAGATGCTCCAATGATTAGATCTCAACGGGGATAGCGCCCCGAGGAGGGGCTCACGAGATAGACATATAGTACGGAGAAGGGCACGCCGAGTGGTAGGGTGGATAAATGACCAACACCCGTGCAGTGATGATGCGGTCTCATGGTGTAGCGACCAATCTTTCACCATTTGGGCTTCCTAATCAAGCATAGTGAGTACGGTTCAATGCCCTATGGATAGGGTCAGGATGGGTACGGTTACAGACAGAGTTACGACGGATCGAGCATCTCTTTGCCGTTTGACTACACCGATCCATACGCCGATCTGTAAGCACGACACACATCTATCAGGTACCTTCACCAGTCAGAGAATTATAGCGGCTGAATGGCTCATTACGAATATTGGAAGTTTGCCTACCTACCACGGGACATGACTTGGGAAGAATACAAGTAACTGCATGAGAAGAAGTATCATGAGTTCATTGTCGATAAAGAGGAGGAGTTTGCACTATAGGTGTACTACTACTCGTAGATACGTAATGCAAATATATGTTGATTTTATTGTGATGCAAATATGTGATAAATTGTTATATATATCAATTTTATTTCGTGCTTATTAATTGTCATGCAAATATACATTGATTGTTTCTAATTGTGACTCTCAAAATCCGAATTTCAGTCAAAATGTTGCCGAAATTTCTAACTTCAAGGATTGATAATCATTTAAAAATTTTATGGCAAGATTTATTGTTGCATCATGATCATCCAATCAAAATTTTCTAACGTGCTTTCAAGCATTTTCTATTCGAACATCACCACTGTCCAAATTTTTTAAAATACCTCAAGCTTCACCATTGCTTGAAAATTTTATGGAAAGATTAGTGACATGTCAGAATCATGCACAAAAAAATTTGAAAAAATTCTAACGTGGTTTTTCCCATTTTTCATTCGGTTTGAAATTGCTGGTCAGCGATATATCAAAACAGTAGCAATGTTTGAATTTTTAAAAATTTTACCGGCTTCATAATTATCTTTTATGGCAACATCATCAATGTGTCAAGAACCTCTAGAAAAACAATCAAAATTTTTGACTTCGTTTTGACCGGATTTCGTTGTCTAATTTGGCGAAATCTCGAAGTTTTACCTGTTGAAAAAAACCAGACTTGAAATTCTGTTTTTATGCTTTACGCTCAGAATTTGTCTGAAATTTCAAGATCTTGCCAAAATTTTATTCTCCGCCAACTCCAAGATTTCGAACTAAAATGAGAATTCAATTCTTGGTTACAACTTGTAGAGTCAACACAACCAAGAACTTCAACCGCCATTGGTGTCCAGTCTGCACCGTCACCGGAGGTCACACGGGTAACCGCCGCTGGCTGATAGCACATGTGGATGGCTAATATATAAGCCAGATAGCCGCTACCGGATTGATCACAAGCTTCAGTGATTTGTCGAGGTATCTCGCACCCGCTACGCCGATGCGTATGAAACTAGTCTGCCGCAGCTCTGACGCTAATCATGCTATGCGCTTATGTAGACTCAGGCAGACTTTGTTGGCCGTCTGATACTCTGAAGACCCTAGAGCAAAGGCTGCGAAGCACTGTGCAGTAGCAGTAGAAACAAAAAACGACCAACAATTGCACTTTGCAAAGCCTACTTCCTTCCTGCGATCACACGATCCCTTCTCATAAACAAGACAATCCACATGAGTAATGTGTAACGCAAAGCCACATCACACGGAACGTTTCCATGACATAAGGCATCAAAGCAAATGCGGCAATTCAGAAACAAAGGGAATCTCAGCACTTGATTTACATTAAAAGCAGCTGACACAGCACATCAAACAAAAGTTTAGAGGTCCAACTTTCTCATATCTCCTCCATGGCTCACACTTGAAAATTGTTCTCGTCTCCTAGCAAGCCCCAGAACCAAGCATAAATTAAAACTCAGGTCCAAAATGTCCAGCACAAGTTGCAGATACTGAAATGCTATATCTAGTGCGATTTGACATACTCCTGCACTATGTTAAGGCCCTCCGACTCCTCACCGTAGTCCTGGTAAATGAAAGAGAACAGCCAAATGTTATGTTTTGCCTACATGAATATAAACAGTTCCTTACATTAGTACAGTAGGAAATCAATTTGTTACCTTGACGACAACACAGGAACAGCCAACCACCTTCCTTGCCTTGCCCTCGGAGTCAATCTTGCAAAGCTGCAAAGAACCACAAGTAAAACTTGTTAAATATATATACCCATACTTACATACAGCCAACTGCCAGGGAAAAAATCACAACAAAGCAAGGTGGAGAATGGAATGTTCTCCAAAATAAAAGCCTGAAGTGAAGCATAGTACATTCTCCGCTATCAACAATAGTGAAGCATTGTACATTCTCCGCTATCAACAATAGTGAAGCATTGAACAAATCATCAACTGAATGCTAAAAACAAAAACTCCAATAACAAGGTAGAATATTTTGAAGCATTCTCTAACTCACCCCTGCCCACTCGCCAAGGGTCTTAGCACTAGGAACGGTAACAAGGTGAACATTGTGCTCAGCGCAGAGTGCCTTAACCAGCTTGACATAATCGGGCTGGTCACAGTCCTCAGCAAGCACGCAGCTGGGCGGCATGCTTCTCAATGGCCTTGGCAGCCTCACGGAGCCCCTTCACAAGTCCATCATGAGCACTTGACTTCTTCATCACGAGCTGCAGAGCAGTCATCAAATCCATCGGCTCTCCAAGAACCGGGTAGGTGCCTCAACTGGGGTCTCCTCCTGCAAAGTTAGGAAATATTAAAGAATCCAGTCTAAAGAACATAACTACCAATACTAACAAATCTGTGCTTCACCCAATTCAAACGATTGAAATTTGTTACTTAATTGTTTATATCTGGGTGCGGCTGCACTGTAGTTACTGAGGATAAAGAACTTTGGCATGTATGTAGTTATTATCTCTAGTCTATCTATATCTATATCTATATATATAGTATATAAAGCAAGAGTTTCTTCCCACGCCACTTTATCAAAATTACCCACCTTTGCCACTGCTCTTTAATTAACCACCTTTGCACTGCCCTTTAATTACCTACCTTTGCCATTGCCCTTTAATTACCCACCTTTGCCAACTGTTAGTGCTCTTTGTAAATAAACTTTTTATCGCAAATTGAGTTTCAACCATTGTACATTCAGATTGAACAGTATTATTCAGACAAGGTTAGTGCTTTTTACAAATAAATTTTTGTCACAAATTGAGTTTTCGCTAACGGGCACATGACTAATCTACTCGAAATTACGAGATCTGGATCAACCAATGCAAAACCAAAATTATCTATCGCCATTGGTTAGATAGGCACACTAAATGGAAGTTATTAAAAGCATAAAATAAACAAGGAAATCCTATAGAATACCAAACCTGGTTAACAGCGCACTTAGCTGCGATAATTAGGTTCAGTTAGCAGCCATTTAGTAATTAGACCAACAAATTGAAGCCTGGACAACATATAAGCAGTGAATCACGCATACTTGAATCTGTTCAAGAATCGTGAATGCAGTAAAAGACCCGATTCTCATATTACAAATCCACCGAAAAATAACATTCACTCGCACCACAGGTAATGTTTTGTTCCCCCAAACAACCGCCACCAGCTTGCAAATAAGACGAAATTTCATGTAACTGCACCCATGACAACACCAGTATCCATTCATTGAAAGGGAACAAAGCAGTCGCAACTCACAAGATAAGTTTTTCATCCATAGCAGTTCGAAGCACATGCTAAGACTTGACTATCCTCGAATGGAGGAGACAAAAGACGAGAACTCCGTAACAATTGCAGAGACGTGTCAAATGTATGCACCCTGTTAACAACGAGCTACCACGAGAACACTCGGAATCAAGATTCACCAAGATTTCGGTGGGGAGCAGGAACTTACGCCATCTCCTGCGCTCCGAGCACCGGGCCAATTGCCAAGGTTAGATCTGGGGAGCAAGAAAGACAAATGTTAGAAGGGATCCGCCAGGAAGAAGAAGAAGAACACGGGTAAGAAAGGCCAGCGCCGCCACCTTGCGGGAGGTTGGAGAGCGGTGGCGTTAGGGTTTTCGCGAGGAGTGGTGGGGAGGGGAGACGGGTGGGAGAAGAGGGTTTATAGGTCTCTTATGATTCGGGCCTTACTGGGCTTTGTTAGGTCCACGCACGGCCACAGCCCACGTCGGAGCGTTACTAAAGCCTAGGGAGAGATGTCTCTCTCCCCGGTGTCTCTGCTCCGTCGTCACCGTCGTCGTCGTCTTCTTCCCCGCTCTCCTCAAACCGTGGAGATCTGCCTCTGCCTCCTCCCGACATGGCAAGTGTCCCCTTCCTCCGAAACCCTGGCCCCGGGTCCTACCTCCCTCTCTGTCTCTCCTTGCCCTCACCGCTTCCTTCTCATGGCTTCGTTTCCGTGTGTCGCTGTGTTGCAGACGTTCAAGCGCAGGAATGGCTGGCGCAGCAAGCACGGCCGCGGCCACGTCAAGTAAATCCGCTGCTCCAACTGCGCCAAGCGCTGCCCCCAAGGTACGCACGCTGGTCGCTCGTCGCGGCGACTTGGCTCATGATCTGATGTGTCGCTGTGGGTCGTGATTAGCCCTAGTAGGGACGGATTGGTGTGCTAGTGAAGAAGACGTGCTCTTCTAGTGTACGAGCACTCTGGTAAATTTTAGGTTCCCTGTGGTAATCTAGCTTGCGTGATTTGGTGGCCGTGGTAAATTCAGGTCGCAAGTTTTGCAATTATCATATGAGAGACCAGGTCATGTGTTTTTACTACGCATGATGGATATAATATTTTTCTAGTTAGCTGTGGTTGCTGATGAAATGAATGTTGTTGGAATGTATGATGAATTGATGATGGTAATTGCCTTGGTTCAGGGAGGCAGTTCTGTTGAGTGTCATGATAGTGTGGGCTCCAGCTATGGGCATTTGGATTGCAATGAGTGAGGTAAATATTTTTCTTAGATAGGTTTTAAAATCGTAGGTTGTATGGTAGGTCGTGTAAATATAACTAGCAAAGAATGGTTTAGGGAATGAAGTTTCTTTCATGGGTAACAGGCTAACATATTTATACACAGGAGTCTGAAGATGCTTGCTGTGATGTGATATGAGGGTGTTTGTTTTACTGTGCACCCTTCAGTATTTTGAATTTGAGTGCATGATTTCTGTTAAATGGGGCAAGGCTGTCAAGCTTTTCTTGGTGAGGAACATTGTTGAGCAGGCTGCTGTCAGGGATGTGCAGGAGGCTTGTGTGCATGATGGTACAATAACTCTTGATTTTTTTGGACTCATTTGTCTCTACTGTACTGTTCAGCTTTGTGAAAATAGCATGCATACATGATTTGTTGTCAAATTGCAGGCTACATTCTCTCCAAGTTGTAAGCAAAGGTGCACTGTAAGCAAAGGTGCATCACTGTGTTTCATGTGCAATCCATGCTCACATTGCCTGGGTGTGCTCTCGTGAGAACAGGAGAAACCGTGAGCCTCTGCAGTGTTTCAGGCACAGGGTATGATATTAATTGCCTAAAAGTTTTAATTGTCAATCTCCTCTGTTATTGTCTGTGGTAGCTTATATCTGTATGTGAGTAACATGCCCTTGTGCTGTCAGATTGTTCAACTGATCTCTGTTGAATTGTCTTATTAGTCATCATATATCAGTTTGCTACCCCATCTTGTTTGTTAAAATGCTATGCCAAGTTTTTGCCTGCCATGGATTCTTATGTTCATTCTCGGAGTTCACGTAACAGGTGCTGCTTCGCTTTTACTCAATGGTCGATTACTCGATTTTGTATTTTATATGATTTTAAAGAACTGTTTGAAGTGACAATGCTATTGAAAGTGATCATTGCAGCGCCAACTGCTTACTAACCTTCGCTTCATATTTTCCCACACTTTCCACTCTTTATACATTTTTTACGATTTGCAAGTTGCCCTTTTATAGGCGTTGCATTTATTGTGGTTGTCTTGCAATGGATGCGTCAACAAAAGTGTAAATGGACATGTGTTGGTGCATTGCAGGCTTATGTTTGATGGCTGATACCATGTTAGTAATCAGTTCCTAAGTGAACTCACTGTTTATGTTCACTGAAAATTACTGTTGGATGCCTTTTATAGTTAAACAAACAGAAATGACATCTTGTATTTACATGGTTGTTTGCATTTATATATGGATTTTCTGTCTATAGCATAGTAAGATATCAACATATTTTTAAACTTCTACGTACATTCCAGACGTATTTTGATATATATCAAGTGAGCATGTTTTGATGTTTAGAATTGTCCACTAACATTAGTGTACTAGACATCTACCTCTGTGATAAAATAATCCCTAATCTGCAATATGTATCTTCACCTTGTGAGCGATATACATGCCTTAAAATATTTGGTATTTGAAGTGGTTATATATCATTATTGAGCTTCTCTAGCTGTGGGCTCCTAGGCATTAGAAATTGTAGAGTTTTGCTCTTGTCATCTGAACATTAGGATATGACTGTCATATTGTGCTGTGCGGTTCTGTCCTTTTTAATAAATTGCAACATATGTATGGATAAGCTTTTGTGTAAATGTTCATTTATGAAGTCAACATTCTGCATGATGCTTTATTTGTGGCTTCGTGCATTGCTATGTCATTATCTACCTACTTCATGTCATTATCTAACTACTTCAAGACTGCACGTCTGCACTCTGCACAGCGTGAAGGTGGAGGAGTTTCATGCTGACATTCTTTTCTGGCTAGAGTCTCTTTAAATTGTTTTGCCTCTTTGTACATATTGAAAATGCAGACAGTAACCCTTATTTATCTATAATATAGCACAGTAGGAGCCTCTTCTATTGTTTTAACTTAAAAAAAAGCACATCTGACCCCATTTGACTAATAACAGACATCTCTAGGATGAACCTTTCCCTTTCTATTTGTTAATCGTCTACTTCACTTTGTCTGGTAATAGCATCGAATTTTTAGCAGATCATTAAAGATGGCAAATTCTCTAAGGGCATAATGATTCAGTATTATTTTCTCATTACATTGTGCATTCTAATCTCATCTACGCATTCTTACTATTTATGCATTTGGTGAAATTGTATTGTTTCTACATTGTTCTTGCTGATAGAGAAATATACAACGAATGTGTTGTGTGATGAACAATTTGACAATATGTGTTTTGTGATCCTTATAATTGTGTCGAGAACCAAAACCAGTTTGCAGCTGAGCTTGCAGCTCACAATCACACTAGGGGTGCCCAAAAAAAACACACACCACAGCTCACGCTACCTACCACAAATGTCAAGCCATTACATGTTCAAATATGTGAAACATAATTTAAGTTCCAAACGAAATGATAGGGTTTCGTGGAAATTACTATACGCATAGGCATAGCCAGTGACCCATAGTCAAAGAACCAAAACCTGCTTGCAGCTCACAAGCACACTAGGGATGCCAAAAACACACACACACACGCAACACAGTTCACGCTACCTACCACAAACGTCAAGCCATTACAAGCAAAAATATGTGAAACATAATTGAAGTTCCAAACGAAATGATAGGGTTTCGTGGAAATTACAATACGCATAAGCAGCCAGTGACCCATAGTCAAGGAGTGTGATGAGCAACATGCTACATGTTTTCTTCCTGTAGAGCATGTCACATGTTTCCTTTTCCTGCGGAAGAAACAACAAGAGAATTAAGTCTTAGCCAGTAACAAGTGTGCTCATTGAATAATTATGTAAAATGATTTATAAAGATTTTATGCACATGGGTGCTTGTTGGCTTGTGCACTTATGCATTTCAAAAAATTCATAGATCTACAATCTGCGCACTTGGAAAAAAATTGATCATTTGTATACTGTGCATAAAAGACGTGAGAAAAGACTTGCATTTCAACTATCCGTGCACATATTTGTAATTTTTGTCCAATGTACACAAATGGCCATATTTTTGCACAACTTTGGCAAGAGCACATAATTTGGCATGTTGAACATCTATGATTTTTTAGATTTGTTTGTAATTCTACACTTTGCCAAAAGACACTAAATTCCGTTGGCTCTTTGTCATATGATACTTTGCCTATTAAATGTTATATTTGGTTGAGTTGGAGAGAGAATTTTTGTAAATGACTGCCGGTGCCCTCAACCCTACAAATGACAGCTCACGCTTTCATGCAGTGGAAGATTGCAGGGACTATGGAGAAGCTACGTGGTGCAGATGGATGCAAGACGGGGAAGAGCAGGAGGGAGAGAAGAGGAGGAAGAAAAAATGGGTTAGGGACAAAACAGACTTTTTACCCGCATGCCCTTTCCTTTTTCAGCCTAGGTCAAAGAGCTATAAAAGTTCAGGCCCTGTTTGGAAACAATGTATTTTCATAGTTTCTAGACAATACCATGGTTTCTAAGAATACCATGGTATTTTATACCATATGGTGTTTGGTTACCATGCAAAAAACTCTGTATTAAAAACTATGGTTTGGTAGATACCATGGTATTTTTGGAGTATTTAAAACTCCACTCCAACCCAAAGTTTTCATGGTTTTGGCTAGCTTCTTGTCTATTTCCACTCAAATACCATGGTTTGTGATGTTGCATCCAAACAGTTGGTAGTTCCAAAAAATACCATGGTTTTAATGGAGTTAGGTAAAACCATGGTATTTATGTCAAAGCAATTGCATACCATGGTATTTCAAAATCATGGTTTTAGAAAACTATAGCTCCAAACAGGCCCTCAATGTCTTTTGACAAAGATATAAAAAGATATTGTCCTGAAGCAAACACCACAAATTTATAGTGTTCTGTAGCCAATTTTGTCTTTGCTAATGAACATAGAATGGGTACAGATGACGGATTTTGACAACTATTGATTAACAGGTTGTTTGTTCAGAGCTTGCATAATTAGCTAGGGCTCATAAGGACATGTAAAATACTGGTGCTTACATAAATTCTAGCTTTCAAATTTTGTTCCTTAATCCATTGTCCTACTATAATTTCGATATGATTTTTCATCCTCTTTTCCTTATATACCATACCCTTTCCTTTGACTATTTCCAAAATCAATTAACGCTATAGAGTAGACTAGAGTAATAAACGCTATCCAATTAGCAATAAGTAGTCTAAGGGCGTCTCAACTCATGGTTTTCATGAATAGTATCTAGAGAAGAGAGAAATCAATAAATCAATGTATAGTTTTCCAACCCATAGTTTCCATGAGGGCATTCCTAATGCATATAGTTTCTATAACTTCCATGTCATCTAGACATTACATGTAGAAACTATGCTCCCAATGGATAATTTCTTCAAAATAAACTCTCATCCAATCTCCTTTTCTTATTTTCTCACCCAATCCCTTTTTCCCTTTCTTGGTACTTGTGTAGAAATGGTTTCTGCATGAGAAATGGTTTCCTTCTCTTTCATCATTAACTCTACCTCCACATCACCATTTTGCTTACATGGCAACCTAATTAATGCTATGGAAACTATCCTAATCATCCCATTGGGATTGCCTCGAGTAGTGTCTAGAGGAGAGATAGAGCAATAAATCAAGTGCATGTACCACAAACATAGGTTGGTAAGTGCGCAGTAAACGCCCAACCCCTGCTTTTGCTTGTTTCTTATGCCTTGGTACCAAGGCCGAATTCCAATTTCTTGCATGAGACACGGTTTCTTTGTTTTTCCTTCTCTCCTTTCCTTAATTCCTATGCCATATCGATTTTTGCTTAGTTGGTAGCGCAATTAATTATATGGACACCAATTGAGGTGGAGGGTTGGGACCGCCTAATGAGGTTAATTTGATCTTTTGTAAATTTGCTTTGGTTAAAGTATAAAATACTAAAACATCATTTATTCAGAACATAAGTTGACTAATAAATCTAACTACAAATCAATGGCTGTTGTTTCAATATTCCGCAACTCTAACCTTAGATTCTTAGGTGACAACACCCATCGTCTAAGCATTAAACTATGAATGAAATACCACTAGAGCAGTAGAGCTTTGTAGACAAGCACAGCACATCAACTTCGGCTGTTTTTTTTGGCCATCGCTCCTTCAATATATGGGAGGACTGACCAGAGATTTGTTTTTCTTTTATTTTTACAAAACAGATAATCTTTTTTAACAGGTTGTTTGATTTTGGCCGGAGGAGAGAGATCAAAAGGAAGAAATGAAAAATACTCTATTTTCAAAATTTAAAAGGAGAGATGAAAAGACTGACGCATTAGATGATCGGTTGAGAAGCAACCTTCAACGTACCTTTTATATTAGTTTATATCATTATGCCAGGTGATCATCCCAAAAATGGAAAGAAAATGTAACCAATTATAAACAAGCAAGAAAGCATATATGGAAAGTTAAATGTTGATTCGGAGGAGGAATATAAGCTAAAGCCAGTACCTCTTCAGTCTTCATATGGAGGGCTAAATTGTGATCAAATTAAGAGTTAAATGGTTTGGATAATCATTAAATGCCTTCCGAACAGCAGCCTCTGCTTCTCGTACATACTTGTAGTTTTCATCAACATGTGATATCCCTTGGCCCAGATGCAAACCGGACGTGAGATTTCGACAAAACAGCAAGAAACAGATAGGGAAAAGGGGAGCAAGAACAGAGAGGAAAGTTGTTGCGTGGAGAAGAAGAAGATAAGATATTCAGAATGTTCTCATTACAGACATGGTCCCCAACTCCTTACGACAGGTCCTATATATACTTCCTTTGCAGGCCACCTTTTCTTTACTTCCTATTACAAAGGTCTTTTGTCGGTAATTACTATATTACTTCTATCGCAGTAATATGCTAAGTCGACTTCGCTATTTAACTTGTCGCCGCCTTCACTGAATTCCAAATATACCTCCCCTCTGCATGCAATGCCTTCTCGCGCCCTTAGCCCTCGTTGCTCTGAAAACTCCTGTTGTCATTGCCTGCTTCACCTCCAGGTATGACATCACCCCCTCCAGATTTTCTGCTTGTCCCCAAGCAGAGGCTGTCGGAAACCAATGACGCAGCACATTGAGATCTTCCCAGGTAGCAGCTTCCTTGGCAATGCCTTTCCACTTGATCAAGCCCTGCACCACCGCTGAATTGCCCTTTTAACTAACCTCCTCTCAATAATCCGCTCGTTCAGTACAATCCACATCCAACTCCACCATCTTGGGTAATTCATCAAACACCGAATAATCTGGGTGAAATGGTTTCAACAGTGAAACGTGAAACACGGATGCACTTGACTTCCTTTGGGTAACGGAGATGATAAGCTGCTGCTCCAATCTTAGCCTCTCGTGAACGGACCGAAATATTTGTAGGCTAGCTTAGGACATGGCCCGTTAACAACTGAGATGGGCATATGGTCGGAGCTTCAACAATACTTGCTCTCCCACTTGAAATCGCCGATCACGCATTTATTCTTGTCGGCTTGCAATTTGATCCTGTTCTGAGCTGCAGCCAAGTGTTGCTTCAGCATCTCATTCTGTCTTTGTCTCGTCTTGCAACAATTCCTTCACATCCTTTGGCGCCAATTATTCAGATGTAGCATGGCGCCATAGCCGGTTCACTGTAGATAATTGAATTACCTTTCAATAGAGACCGAAATCAACAAGTTTCGTTCAGCCGTTTGAAAGTTATGGTTATTTTACCACGTGCTGTCCAGAGCGAAGTATTTTTGCGGCTGTCTGCTGTTCGTCGCAAATCTGGGAATAATCGGTGCTTTTTCCGGTCAGTCAGCTATAGAAAAGTTGTAGATAATCAAATTACCTTTCAATGAAGTCCAGAATCGCTAAGTTTCGTTCAGCCGCTTGAAAGTTATGCCCGTTTTACCAAGTGTTGTCCCGGTGGCAGATTTCTGTTCTCGGTTTTAGGAGTGGGTTGCGGCCCACTTAGCTATGAGTCATGTGATGATTTTGAGCGTGTTTTGAGTGGGCTATATCTATGTGCAGGTGGTGTGACCCCGGGTGTGGCAACCTTGTCTCGAGAAGATTGAAGGCAAGTGCATTGTATTCGGTTGTGGCTTAGATGGCCATTGGGTTTTGCAATCATATAATTATCCATGTGTTATGCTAATATTTTCATGTTTGATTTTGCTTGGATGTGATGAATGAGAATGGTTAATTGGTTATGCTATCGCTCAAACCGAGATTATATGCAAGTGCATTGTATTCGGTTGTGACTTAGGTGGCCATTGGGTTTTGTAATCATATAATTATCCATGTGTTATGGTAATATTTTCATGTTTGATTTTGCTTGGATGTGATGAATGAGAATGGTTAATTGGTTATGCTATCGCTCAAACCGAGATTATATGCAAGTGCATCAATGTTTGTTTGTTATGTGTGTCGATTGATGAATCATATGCCTTGTCAATATGCCATGGGTTACATTTTATATATGCCTTGATGATGCTCCGTAGTATGATTAGGCTAATGGAAACATAAAAGATATAAGCTTTGAGTTATGAAAATAGCTTGAATTGTGGTCATGATATGCGATTGTGGCGTTTATGTGAGTGTTGTTGATATATGTGATCTTATGGATATGAAAATTGAGAATGGCCTTTTGCATATATGCATTTATGAAGAGTACATCTTTGGAGTGAATGCTTTGTGGGTTGTTTGATGGACCTCGTATAATCGCCAAATCGACATATTGCAATATCACACGTTCATAAGAGTGCTTACCACTATGATAGGTGAATGTGAATAATGACGTTGTGAGGTTGGATTAATAGAAATAGTTGATTTGCTATCTTGAAAAATTGAATTATGTCATTGGTGCGAGTGATAATAGCAGATTGACCATGTTGATAAGATTTGTTGAGAATATGGATACGAGTGTTGAGAAGGTGATTTGAATGTTGAGAATGGTAATTTGTGGATGTGAGAAATAAATGTAGTTTGCAAATTTGTTTATGTCTATTGCACTTGTGCATTCATGATGGAAGAGGTGACCCATTCTAATGCGGGCCTCTATGCTCACAAGTAGTGAGCACGAAAGTCCTACCTCGTAGTCCCGTATACTTGGGTGTATGGGAGCGAGTCAAGAAGAGTAGGCACCTCCATCACGGGTGAAAGGGGAATGCGAGGTGCACACCGACGGTGTGCACTCGGTCATACCCCAGTATGTGCTAACGAAGAGATGAGACATGCATAATGCATCATATGCAATGAGATAGTATGTGAATGAAATGCATGGTTGTGTTGCATTATATATCATTGCGTATCTGCATGGGTTATTATGTGAATGAAATGCATGGTGGTGTTGCATTATACATCATCGCAGATATGCATGGGACATTATGTGAATGAAATGCATGGTTGTGTTGCATTATATATCTTTGCATATATGTATGAGATATAATGTGAATGAAAGCACAAAAGTATTTCGTTGCATTGTGTATTGTGATTAATAAATGTTGATTGATGAGAATGGAAAGAACAGGTTGAGAGTTGAGACATGGGCTCAACCAAAATTGATTCCCGAGGCATGGGTAAGGTTTTATTACATTGTCAAGTTGGTTGAAGTAAGTGGAGCTGTTACTACTCCTGTTGCTGGATGTTTCAGTTAAGTAATGGTTATTTAAATGATGAAGTAATCGTGCTCTTACGTTGTGGATCTTTTATGAATTCAACTGTTTCCTTTATTTACGGATGTCAATTTAAAGAACTGCTACTTGATGTCTTCTAATAGTTGCATTTAAGTCTAATGCCTTACCTTTCCTACTTGTTGCACTTTGCTGAGTCTTGGACTCACGCTTGTTGCTTCCTGTTCTAGGTACCTTGAAGCTGATTCTTCGGGATGGGAGTAGAAGCACGTGCACGACTTCGGTCATTATCTCCTTAAATTAATTCATAAAGCCCGATTGTATCTAATGTGGTTGTAAAATATTGTTTGATGTGGTGTAATTTATCAATTGCTAGCGGATGTGTGATTAATATCTAAGGACCTGCTAGAATATTTCATCTTGGTTGAATGAATGATATCTATACTGCTATTGTTCTTTTGACTGCTGTGTGGATGCCCTCTTTTCTAGAGAGGTCATGCCGAAATTTTGTAAATTTCGGTGGCTTAGTTTTAAGCCGGTTTTAGAGTTTGGTTGATTACAAACTATTTTTGTAGAGATGTCATTGAGTTGATTAGGGTTTTTGGTAGCATTCAGTGCGTTTACGCCGGGTGTTACATGATAATCACTTGATTCAACAGTTAAAATTTCACATCAATCCAACGGTTGGATCTTCGAAAATACTGTTTTAGTTAACATGTGTCACTGCTTTTCCAAACCGAAACAGCTTTTTTATAATTTGTTTAGAGGTGATTTGAAAATCAATAAAAATTTGTTTTAGCTTCACGCAATCATTCACCCCTCTCGATTGCTATATTAGTGTATATCGATCCTACATGTGATTTGAGTGCAAGACTGATAGTTGATTTATAGAGTAGAAACAAATATAATTGCTACTTTGCTAGAGACTAGAGAGTTGCTTATTGATGCAGTGCTTTTTTTTGTTTGTAGAGTTGTTGAATTATGAAGAGGAACGAAGACATTGCATCTTTTTTTCGGAAACATGCAGCAAAGAAAGCTACGCCGCTTCATCTCTTTTCTAGAAACATTGCATCTTTTTTTCGGAAACGTTTATTGAGCGAGATATTTTCTTTCAAATTGATGAAAATGATATAATCAAGAGTTCATGGCTATTAGAAGGCGGAGGCTAGACAAGAAGTAATATTGTATTCTTTGAACTATTGTAGGTGCGTAAGTTTCTTTTATACATATTTCATACTTAAAATGTTCGAACTATTTATATTGTAATTTATACTTGTATTATCATGTTTCTAGTTATTTTATATTCGTATACCGAATTTTTCGACAACATTTATAGTTGTTTACCGAATTGTTCATTGGATTTTACCGAATTGTATATTATAGTATTAGCTTGGCATACCTTAACGTAAAATCCTAGATCCGCTACTGCATTAAAAGTTTGATAATACTTGGATACAATCAAAGCTTATAGAATAAAAAGTGAAGAAGGTGAAGGCTGCACTATCAGCGAAGACACCCTTGCGGACTGTCTCACAAGAGAGAGGGTCACCATTGAAGATTCCCCTGTACCGGGTGTGTCATGTGTTATGGACTAATCCTACCTGCGAAGCATGCCTCTGCGATGAGGAATCTGGAGTTGAAGGGTCACCATTGAAGCATGCCTCTGCGATGAGGAAGGTCAACCTGCAAATGGGAAACATCTTGCTGGTGAGAATTTGTATGGGAATTGCATATGATATGACTTGCCTTGATATATGTACTATTTTTCCGCATTACAACGTCTAACAATAACAATTAACTACAAAAGTACCGAGAAAGGAGGGCTGATTAAACCATTTGCCTTGGTATGGCTTATTCAACCAGACATCAACAGACATGCGGAATGAATGCTTAGAATATTCAAAACAAGTATTTGTAAAGCTTTTGTATGGTGAGGTGTACCTAGGTAGTACATAACATGGTATCATTAATTTTATTTTAAGTGATGAGGTTGTGAATTAGTGATTAGCACAGCTACACCCAACAAAATAAGAGGACAGGCCAGAACCTATGCTATAATCATCTCGATAATATTACAGAAATAATTCTTAAGTTATCAAGTTCAACTGCGATGGGAATACTCTTTCAAACATTATAGAACAAAAAGCTTATAGAACAAAAAGTAACATTTCAGTCTAGGGAAGGGATTAGCTTATAGAAGTTGTGAGCACTACATGTTGAATACAGTCGAAGCTTGCATTTTTATATCAAATAACAGCTTTTACATTCTAAAAAGCCTTAGAATTTGGTACAGAAGTTGTGAGCACTTAGCAAGCTAAAATGGTTAAATCACGTTTTGTCATTTTGACGAAGATTAAGACCTGTTTGTTTCAAATAGGGATTGTGGAAAGCAGCTTTTAAAAGTGGAAGGGCAACAACAAGAAGCTTTTAATCTAGATTATAACAATCTGGAAGCCGATTGTAGCAATCCCACAATCCACTCTTCCCTAGCTTTTCCTAGCTTTTTTTTTACAAAAGACCACAATACCCATCCAACTTCAACCAAAATTACCCACCATTGCCCCACTTTCCTAGCTTTCCCAACTTCAACCAAAATTATCCACCATTGCCCCAACTATAATCTAGGTTACCAAACAACTATGAGCTTTTCAACCTCCAGCTTTTTAACAATCCAGCTTTTACAATCTAGTTTTTAAAAGCTGCTTTCCACAATCCCCAGCTGAAACAAACAGGCCCTAAAAGTCTTATTAATAGACTTACAATACATAAAGCCCATAATATATAGAATGAAGCCCACCCTTATCCGAATGGTTTAGCCTTCGGCCAGTTCAGTCAAGGTGATCAATAACTTTGCTTCACATTAGTCATCTTCAACCAGTGAAATAGTCACCTTGACCAATGAACTCATCAGTGCACATGTCTCTGTGCAAACAGTTATCTAACATAAATGCATAACTACTTGAAAGTTTTATTTGAAAAATACACCCTTTGGCAAGAAGACACCATATAGTGGGAAGGCACCTCTCGGTTATACGATGCCCCTATGGAGAACAACTGACGTCTCTTCAACCGATATAAATAGTGGCGGAGCCATGGGGGGTGGGCCTGCCCCCCCAACGGCCCATGAAAAGTGTTATATATATAGGAAGCCTTTTCCGTACCCCCGGGAGTACATACTCCCACCTCTAATATACCACTTAAATAAACGATTTATACTCTTTTATCATTTTCGGTATACTCCAATAATAATTCTAAGATACTCTAATGCAATATGATTAAACTTTGAATATCAATTATTAGTAGAGATTCACTTCATTTTTAGGCCCCCTCCTTTAGAAATTTCTGGCTCCGCTACTGGATATAAATAAGGGGTCGATCCATGTTGTTGAAGGTAATTCGCAATCATTATGTAATTTGTATACTCTATAGAGCTACTTGGCTATAAAGAAGCAATCCCCATATATTGTTTTCCTTATATTGTTTACTAGGAGCTCACAATCATATTTTGATAAGCTTGATTAAGGGACCCTAGGTCTTAGGCATTGACAATTGGTGCTAGAGGAAGCGGTCCAGAATCGAGGTAAAGGAATCCTTGCATTGATGAAGAAAATTGGTTCGATCTTGCCGATATGCTGATCTCAATGGAAACGACTATTAGGCGGAAGAAGATTGTAAGTGTGATTTCCATTTCGAGTATGTTTCTGAAGCAGACTTGGTAAAGATTTGGGACGAGGTTGAAGCGAAAGAACAATCACCCAAAGAATCAGAAGGAAAATCTTTAGTCATTCCTCTAGCGGATTCTGAGGAAGATGCTCCAGCGGATTAGATCTCAACGGGGGATAGCGCCCCAAGGAGGGGCTCACAGAGATAGACATATAGTACGGAGAAGGGCACGTCGAGTGGTAGGGTGGAGACAGCAAACATGACCCCAGGATGATGCGGTCTCATGGTGTAGCGACCAATCTTTCACCATTTGGGCTTCCTAATCAAGCATAGTGAGTACGAGGCGAAGGGGCGTGACACATTGCCGTCCCGAACGAGCCCCTCCAAGAACCACCACCTGCAATTCGTCGCAATTAGATCCCGCAAGGAAGCGAGCGAGCGAGCCGACCCAGCCCATCGCTTTGGTTCAAACAGCAGGCAGAGTCTGTCATACCCCATGAGCATCCGATCCCCAGTCGATGCGTGAGATATGGCAGCACTCAGGAAAAGGGGAAGAAACCAGGCGATGAAGAAGATCCCGTGGCCACCGGCGGATGCGCCGAGACGTGAGACGACGCGCGTGAGGAGGAAGAAGAAGCAGACAAGGGCAAAACTGTTTTCAGTTCAATCTCCGCTTTCTTGCTTAGTCCTGGTGGTTGCTTATAACCTCTTCTTGCTCTCTCTGACAAGTGGGACACCACCCAGTCATTACAGAGTCACGTTGCGCGTGGTCTAGATGAGCGCGCTCTTCAGCGGCGCCAGGATCGTACCACCGGATCGAAGCTTTCCATAACTGCGCACCTTAGTCATCTTCACCAGGGAAAGCCACCTTGCAATGATTGGCCATCGGGACTCTCCTCGCAAACGCGAGCCAAGTCGATGCGCCACCTTGAAAGTTATGGAGATGCACCTTGGCAGAGGCACCAAGGGGAGGCACTGGTTATGGCTCTAGGAGAACGAAGGTGGCGGTGGCCATTGGAGAGGATTGCGCAATGAGGGATATTTGCGCGGCTTGCCGCGGTGTTTGTTTTATTATGCAAAGGATTCTCGTTAAAATTAACAAAAAGATTCATACTCACGTATTGCGTAAAGGAACGATTATGTCTCTTTTTAATTGCCTGTTCATTTGATCTGTAAAATGGGATCATCAATATGCTAAATTGATGTCACTTGTAGAGGTTGCTAACTGAAGGCCCCTTCAGGAATTCCAAGGCTCATGGTATTGGTTTGAGATCATTTGTTCAAGAATTACAAAATTAGTATAATCAAAATATTATGAGCAAATTGGTTGCCAATATTTATCCCAACAATTTACTAAGATAAATAAAAGTATAGTGCTAATGGATGAAGAACTTGACAAAGTTTGGTCTAGCAATTGATTCAATTTTGGGAACACTACCAAAATCGTTGGTAAAGGCAAACATTGCAATATGAAACAAAAAATAGTTCGAATTATTCGAAATCCAAGAAAGACAAATATCGGATTCGCCACCACGTAAATTTAAATTATCGATCGGATAAAAAATTACAATTACTAAAGTAATTTCAGTTTGAAGCGAAATCAATCACCCAAAAATCGAGGAAAATTTAGATCTTCAACGGATTTTGATGTGTTATTACCGGATTTGACTGAATTTGATCAATAACAGTTAAGAAAGTCATATTCTATGAAAATATGTTGGAAAACCGAATTTTAGATATTTTAAAATGTAGGGTGAAACATTTAGATTTTATAAAATTGTACAAGTTTTATAATGATCTAAAACTTTGTTAGCTATCTTTGATAGTGTACGATCATACAAAAGTTTTTAAAATAATTTAACTTCATTTGTTATCTTTAAAAATCAAAGAATGAACATAATTAGGACAAGATGTTGTCATAATTTTATAAATTTTCTCGCTTGACACAGAACCAAAATTTTTATGAGAGTTTAATAATTTCCTCAGTATCAATCCATAAAATTTTCAAAAAATTTAAATTTTGTTTGGTCAATCAAATTAGTTGAACTTCATTTGTTATATTTCAAAAATAATAAAGAGAAGAAACAATAAGCATGAAAGAAGTTCTAAGTTTTATAAATTCATTGGAGTGTTATCATGATTCAAATTTTATGAGATCTTAAGCATTTCCTTATCACCCTTATGTAAAATTTTGAAAAATTCTAAACTTTTTTATTGCTAAAGCAAATCTATGTATTGATCATCGTGTTTTAATAGGATGTAGCACTATTAGAATTTTTAAATTTTCTTTAAGCATGATAATTATCTAAAATTTTCTAGAAACATGAATGTTACATTAGGACTATACAAAAATTTTAAAATTTTCTAACGTGGTTTGGACCACTTTTCATTTTGTTCACATCAAAATTTTCTAACGATTCAAGATTTTTTTCAAATTTTAAAATCTTCATGAAGCTTGATCATTATCCGAAATTTTATGAGAATATTAATGATGTATCCTAACCATGCATAAAACAATTCAAAAATTTAACGTGGTTTGAACCACTTTTCATTTGGTTCAAACTTGCCGATGCGTTTTATCGGGATAGTATCAATGTTCTAATTTTTAAATTTCATCAGACTTGATAATCAATTGAAATTTTAATGGAAACATCAATGATGTGTCAAGAACCTCCACAAAAATTTCAAATTTTTTGACATCGTTTAAACTAATTTTGTTCAGTTGAAATTTACCAAAATTTTGGATATCTCGTCCGAAATTTTGGTCCGAAAAATGCGAATTTAAATTTTGCTTTTTGAATTTCGTTTAGATTTCGTCGAAATTTCAGATTTTGGTGAGACAAGATGAACCGTGCAAAATACACAAGCTCTCACTGAATCCATCAATGGTGTGAAAAAGCACAAAACGTGGTAGAGCCAACACAACCAAGAACTGCAACCGCCATTGCTGTCAACAGCCTGCACCAGCACAAGCTTCAGGCCCTGTTTGGCAACAAGGTTCTATAAAACCATGGTTTGGGAATTGTCTTGGCATAAAAAGCATGGTTTTACCAAACCCCATTAAAACCATGGTTTTTCTTGGAACTCTCAACTGTTTGGCTACAAAGTTTTGGGAGTTGTTTTGGTGCTAAAGCTCAGAAAAATTTGCCCAAGATCAAAGTTTCCAAAACAAAGAAAAAACCATGGTTTTGTGAAAACTATGGTTTTTAAAACAGAGTTTTTTGAAGAGCTACCAAACACCTCATGGTTTCTAAAACAGAGTTTTTCTCTAAAACCATGGTTTTGTCTAGAAACTATGAAAAAACCTTGTTGCCAAACAGGCCCTCAATGATTTGTCGTGGTTTTTCGCACCCGCTACGCCAATGCGTATGAAACTAATCTGCTGCAGCTCTGACGCTAATCGTGTCAACGGGGATAGCGCCCCAAGGAGGGGCTCACAGAGATAGACATATAGTACGGAGAAGGGCACGCCGAGTGGTAGGGTGGACAAAGAAACACTGACCCACAGATGATGCGGTCTCATGGTGTAGCGACCAATCTTTCACCATTTGGGCTTCCTAATCAAGCATAGTGAGTACGGTTCAATGCCCTATGGATAGGGTCGATGGGTACTATTATGCAGTAGTTACGACGGATCGAGCATCTCTTGCCGCTTGACTACACCGATCCATACGCCGATCCGTAAGCACGACACACATCTATCGTACCTTCACCAACGAGAATTATAGCGGTGAATGGCTCATTACGAATATTGGAAGTTTGCCTACCTACCACGGGACATGACTTGGGAAGAATACAAGTAACTGCATGAGAAGAAGTATCATGAGTTCATTGTCGATAAAGAGGAGGAGTTTGCACTATAGGTGTACTACTACTCGTAGATACGTAATGCAAATATATGTTGATTTTATTGTGATGCAAATATGTGATAAATTGTTATATATATCAATTTTATTTCGTGCTTATTAATTGTCATGCAAATATACATTGATTGTTTCTAATTGTGACTCTCAAAATCCGAATTTCAGTCAAAATGTTGCCGAAATTTCTAACTTCAAGGATTGATAATCATTTAAAAATTTTATGGCAAGATTTATTGTTGCATCATGATCATCCAATCAAAATTTTCTAACGTACTTTCAAGCATTTTCTATTCGAACATCACCACTGTCCAAATTTTTTAAAATACCTCAAGCTTCACCATTGCTTGAAAATTTTATGGAAAGATTAGTGACATGTCAGAATCATGCACAAAAAAATTTGAAAAAATTCTAACGTGGTTTTTCCCATTTTTCATTCGGTTTGAAATTGCTGGTCAGCGATATATCAAAACAGTAGCAATGTTTGAATTTTTAAAAATTTTACCGGCTTCATAATTATCTTTTATGGCAACATCATCAATGTGTCAAGAACCTCTAGAAAAAACAATCAAAATTTTTTGACTTCGTTTTGACCGGATTTCGTTGTCTAATTTGGCCGAAATCTCGAGTTTTACCGTTGAAAAAAAAAACCAGACTTGAAATTCTGTTTTTGCGTTTCGTTCAGAATTTGTCTGAAATTTCAAGATCTTGCCAAAATTTTATTCTCCGGCCAACTCCAAGATTTCGAACGAAAATGAGAATTCAATTCTTGGTTACAACTTGTAGAGTCAACACAACCAAGAACTTCAACCGCCATTGGTGTCCAGTCTGCACCGTCACCGGAGGTCACACGGGTAACCGCCGCTGGCTGATAGCACATGTGGATGGCTAATATATAAGCCAGATAGCCGCTACCGGATTGATCACAAGCTTCAGTGATTTGTCGAGGTATCTCGCACCCGCTACGCCGATGCGTATGAAACTAGTCTGCCGCAGCTCTGACGCTAATCATGCTATGCGCTTATGTAGACTCAGGCAGACTTTGTTGGCCGTCTGATACTCTGAAGACCCTAGAGCAAAGGCTGCGAAGCACTGTGCAGTAGCAGTAGAAACAAAAAACGACCAACAATTGCACTTTGCAAAGCCTACTTCCTTCCTGCGATCACACGATCCCTTCTCATAAACAAGACAATCCACATGAGTAATGTGTAACGCAAAGCCACATCACACGGAACGTTTCCATGACATAAGGCATCAAAGCAAATGCGGCAATTCAGAAACAAAGGGAATCTCAGCACTTGATTTACATTAAAAGCAGCTGACACAGCACATCAAACAAAAGTTTAGAGGTCCAACTTTCTCATATCTCCTCCATGGCTCACACTTGAAAATTGTTCTCGTCTCCTAGCAAGCCCCAGAACCAAGCATAAATTAAAACTCAGGTCCAAAATGTCCAGCACAAGTTGCAGATACTGAAATGCTATATCTAGTGCGATTTGACATACTCCTGCACTATGTTAAGGCCCTCCGACTCCTCACCGTAGTCCTGGTAAATGAAAGAGAACAGCCAAATGTTATGTTTTGCCTACATGAATATAAACAGTTCCTTACATTAGTACAGTAGGAAATCAATTTGTTACCTTGACGACAACACAGGAACAGCCAACCACCTTCCTTGCCTTGCCCTCGGAGTCAATCTTGCAAAGCTGCAAAGAACCACAAGTAAAACTTGTTAAATATATATACCCATACTTACATACAGCCAACTGCCAGGGAAAAAATCACAACAAAGCAAGGTGGAGAATGGAATGTTCTCCAAAATAAAAGCCTGAAGTGAAGCATAGTACATTCTCCGCTATCAACAATAGTGAAGCATTGTACATTCTCCGCTATCAACAATAGTGAAGCATTGAACAAATCATCAACTGAATGCTAAAAACAAAAACTCCAATAACAAGGTAGAATATTTTGAAGCATTCTCTAACTCACCCCTGCCCACTCGCCAAGGGTCTTAGCACTAGGAACGGTAACAAGGTGAACATTGTGCTCAGCGCAGAGTGCCTTAACCAGCTTGACATAATCGGGCTGGTCACAGTCCTCAGCAAGCACGCAAAGCTGGGCGGCATGCTTCTCAATGGCCTTGGCAGCCTCACGGAGCCCCTTCACAAGTCCATCATGAGCACTTGACTTCTTCATCACGAGCTGCAGAGCAGTCATCAAATCCATCGGCTCTCCAAGAACCGGGGTAGGTGCCTCAACTGGGGTCTCCTCCCTGCAAAGTTAGGAAATATTAAAGAATCCAGTCTAAAAGAACATAACTACCAATACTAACAAATCTGTGCTTCACCCAATTCAAACGATTGAAATTTGTTACTTAATTGTTTATATCTGGGTGCGGCTGCACTGTAGTTACTGAGGATAAAGAACTTTGGCATGTATGTAGTTATTATCTCTAGTCTATCTATATCTATATCTATATATATAGTATATAAAGCAAGAGTTTCTTCCCACGTCACTTTATCAAAATTACCCACCTTTGCCACTGCTCTTTAATTAACCACCTTTGCACTGCCCTTTAATTACCTACCTTTGCCATTGCCCTTTAATTACCCACCTTTGCCAACTGTTAGTGCTCTTTGTAAATAAACTTTTTATCGCAAATTGAGTTTCAACCATTGTACATTCAGATTGAACAGTATTATTCAGACAAGGTTAGTGCTTTTTACAAATAAATTTTTGTCACAAATTGAGTTTTCGTTGCAACGGGCACATGACTAATCTACTCGAAATTACGAGATCTGGATCAACCAATGCAAAACCAAAATTATCTATCGCCATTGGTTAGATAGGCACACTAAATGGAAGTTATTAAAAAGCATAAAAATAAACAAGGAAATCCTATAGAATACCAAACCTGGTTAACAGCGCACTTAGCTGCGATAATTAGGTTCAGTTAGCAGCCATTTAGTAATTAGACCAACAAATTGAAGCCTGGACAACATATAAGCAGTGAATCACGCATACTTGAATCTGTTCAAGAATCGTGAATGCAGTAAAAGACCCGATTCTCATATTACAAATCCACCGAAAAATAACATTCACTCGCACCACAGGTAATGTTTTGTTCCCCCAAACAACCGCCACCAGCTTGCAAATAAGACGAAATTTCATGTAACTGCACCCATGACAACACCAGTATCCATTCATTGAAAGGGAACAAAGCAGTCGCAACTCACAAGATAAGTTTTTCATCCATAGCAGTTCGAAGCACATGCTAAGACTTGACTATCCTCGAATGGAGGAGACAAAAGACGAGAACTCCGTAACAATTGCAGAGACGTGTCAAATGTATGCACCCTGTTAACAACGAGCTACCACGAGAACACTCGGAATCAAGATTCACCAAGATTTCGGTGGGGGAGCAGGGAACTTACGCCATCTCCTGCGCTCCGAGCACCGGGCCAATTGCCAAGGTTAGATCTGGGGAGCAAGAAAGACAAATGTTAGAAGGGATCCGCCAGGAAGAAGAAGAAGAACACGGGTAAGAAAGGCCAGCGCCGCCACCTTGCGGGAGGTTGGAGAGCGGTGGCGTTAGGGTTTTCGCGAGGAGTGGTGGGGAGGGGAGACGGGTGGGAGAAGAGGGTTTATAGGTCTCTTATGATTCGGGCCTTACTGGGCTTTGTTAGGTCCACGCACGGCCACAGCCCACGTCGGAGCGTTACTAAAGCCTAGGGAGAGATGTCTCTCTCCCCGGTGTCTCTGCTCCGTCGTCACCGTCGTCGTCGTCTTCTTCCCCGCTCTCCTCAAACCGTGGAGATCTGCCTCTGCCTCCTCCCGACATGGCAAGTGTCCCTTCCTCCGAAACCCTGGCCCCGGGTCCTACCTCCTCTCTGTCTCTCCTTGCCCTCACCGCTTCCTTCTCATGGCTTCGTTTCCGTGTGTCGCTGTGTTGCAGACGTTCAAGCGCAGGAATGGCTGGCGCAGCAAGCACGGCCGCGGCCACGTCAAGTAAATCCGCTGCTCCAACTGCGCCAAGCGCTGCCCCCAAGGTACGCACGCTGGTCGCTCGTCGCGGCGACTTGGCTCATGATCTGATGTGTCGCTGTGGGTCGTGATTAGCCCTAGTAGGGACGGATTGGTGTGCTAGTGAAGAAGACGTGCTCTTCTAGTGTACGAGCACTCTGGTAAATTTTAGGTTCCCTGTGGTAATCTAGCTTGCGTGATTTGGTGGCCGTGGTAAATTCAGGTCGCAAGTTTTGCAATTATCATATGAGAGACCAGGTCATGTGTTTTTACTACGCATGATGGATATAATATTTTTCTAGTTAGCTGTGGTTGCTGATGAAATGAATGTTGTTGGAATGTATGATGAATTGATGATGGTAATTGCCTTGGTTCAGGGAGGCAGTTCTGTTGAGTGTCATGATAGTGTGGGCTCCAGCTATGGGCATTTGGATTGCAATGAGTGAGGTAAATATTTTTCTTAGATAGGTTTTAAAATCGTAGGTTGTATGGTAGGTCGTGTAAATATAACTAGCAAAGAATGGTTTAGGGAATGAAGTTTCTTTCATGGGTAACGGGCTAACATATTTATACACAGGAGTCTGAAGATGCTTGCTGTGATGTGATATGAGGGGTGTTTGTTTTTACTGTGCACCCTTCAGTATTTTGAATTTGAGTGCATGATTTCTGTTAAATGGGGCAAGGCTGTCAAGCTTTTCTTGGTGAGGAACATTGTTGAGCAGGCTGCTGTCAGGGATGTGCAGGAGGCTTGTGTGCATGATGGTACAATAACTCTTGATTTTTTTTGGACTCATTTGTCTCTACTGTACTGTTCAGCTTTGTGAAAATAGCATGCATACATGATTTGTTGTCAAATTGCAGGCTACATTCTCTCCAAGTTGTAAGCAAAGGTGCACTGTAAGCAAAGGTGCATCACTGTGTTTCATGTGCAATCCATGCTCACATTGCCTGGGTGTGCTCTCGTGAGAACAGGAGAAACCGTGAGCCTCTGCAGTGTTTCAGGCACAGGGTATGATATTAATTGCCTAAAAAGTTTTAATTGTCAATCTCCTCTGTTATTGTCTGTGGTAGCTTATATCTGTATGTGAGTAACATGCCCTTGTGCTGTCAGATTGTTCAACTGATCTCTGTTGAATTGTCTTATTAGTCATCATATATCAGTTTGCTACCCCATCTTGTTTGTTAAAATGCTATGCCAAGTTTTTGCCTGCCATGGATTCTTATGTTCATTCTGGAGTTCACGTAACAGGTGCTGCTTCGTTTTACTCAATGGTCGATTACTCGATTTTGTATTTTATATGATTTTAAAGAACTGTTTGAAGTGACAATGCTATTGAAAGTGATCATTGCAGCGTCAACTGCTTACTAACCTTCGCTTCATATTTTCCCACACTTTCCACTCTTTATACATTTTTTTACGTATTTGCAAGTTGCCCTTTTATAGGCGTTGCATTTATTGTGGTTGTCTTGCAATGGATGCGTCAACAAAAGTGTAAATGGACATGTGTTGGTGCATTGCAGGCTTATGTTTGATGGCTGATACCATGTTAGTAATCAGTTCCTAAGTGAACTCACTGTTTATGTTCACTGAAAATTACTGTTGGATGCCTTTTATAGTTAAACAAACAGAAATGACATCTTGTATTTACATGGTTGTTTGCATTTATATATGGATTTTCTGTCTATAGCATAGTAAGATATCAACATATTTTTAAACTTCTACGTACATTCCAGACGTATTTTGATATATATCAAGTGAGCATGTTTTGATGTTTAGAATTGTCCACTAACATTAGTGTACTAGACATCTACCTCTGTGATAAAATAATCCCTAATCTGCAATATGTATCTTCACCTTGTGAGCGATATACATGCCTTAAAATATTTGGTATTTGAAGTGGTTATATATCATTATTGAGCTTCTAGCTGTGGGCTCCTAGGCATTAGAAATTGTAGAGTTTTGCTCTTGTCATCTGAACATTAGGATATGACTGTCATATTGTGCTGTGCGGTTCTGTCCTTTTTAATAAATTGCAACATATGTATGGATAAGCTTTTGTGTAAATGTTCATTTATGAAGTCAACATTCTGCATGATGCTTTATTTGTGGCTTCGTGCATTGCTATGTCATTATCTACCTACTTCATGTCATTATCTAACTACTTCAAGACTGCACGTCTGCACTCTGCACAGCGTGAAGGTGGAGGAGTTTCATGCTGACATTCTTTTCTGGCTAGAGTCTCTTTAAATTGTTTTGCCTCTTTGTACATATTGAAAATGCAGACAGTAACCCTTATTTATCTATAATATAGCACAGTAGGAGCCTCTTCTATTGTTTTAACTTAAAAAAGCACATCTGACCCCATTTGACTAATAACAGACATCTCTAGGATGAACCTTTCCCTTTCTATTTGTTAATCGTCTACTTCACTTTGTCTGGTAATAGCATCGAATTTTTAGCAGATCATTAAAGATGGCAAATTCTCTAAGGGCATAATGATTCAGTATTATTTTCTCATTACATTGTGCATTCTAATCTCATCTACGCATTCTTACTATTTATGCATTTGGTGAAATTGTATTGTTTCTACATTGTTCTTGCTGATAGAGAAATATACAACGAATGTGTTGTGTGATGAACAATTTGACAATATGTGTTTTGTGATCCTTATAATTGTGTCGAGAACCAAAACCAGTTTGCAGCTGAGCTTGCAGCTCACAATCACACTAGGGGTGCCCAAAAAAAACACACACCACAGCTCACGCTACCTACCACAAATGTCAAGCCATTACATGTTCAAATATGTGAAACATAATTTAAGTTCCAAACGAAATGATAGGGTTTCGTGGAAATTACTATACGCATAGGCATAGCCAGTGACCCATAGTCAAAGAACCAAAACCTGCTTGCAGCTCACAAGCACACTAGGGATGCCAAAAACACACACACACACGCAACACAGTTCACGCTACCTACCACAAACGTCAAGCCATTACAAGCAAAAATATGTGAAACATAATTGAAGTTCCAAACGAAATGATAGGGTTTCGTGGAAATTACAATACGCATAAGCAGCCAGTGACCCATAGTCAAGGAGTGTGATGAGCAACATGCTACATGTTTTCTTCCTGTAGAGCATGTCACATGTTTCCTTTTCCTGCGGAAGAAACAACAAGAGAATTAAGTCTTAGCCAGTAACAAGTGTGCTCATTGAATAATTATGTAAAATGATTTATAAAGATTTTATGCACATGGGTGCTTGTTGGCTTGTGCACTTATGCATTTCAAAAAATTCATAGATCTACAATCTGCGCACTTGGAAAAAAATTGATCATTTGTATACTGTGCATAAAAGACGTGAGAAAAGACTTGCATTTCAACTATCCGTGCACATATTTGTAATTTTTGTCCAATGTACACAAATGGCCATATTTTTGCACAACTTTGGCAAGAGCACATAATTTGGCATGTTGAACATCTATGATTTTTTAGATTTGTTTGTAATTCTACACTTTGCCAAAAGACACTAAATTCCGTTGGCTCTTTGTCATATGATACTTTGCCTATTAAATGTTATATTTGGTTGAGTTGGAGAGAGAATTTTTTGTAAATGACTGCCGGTGCCCCTCAACCCTACAAATGACAGCTCACGCTTTCATGCAGTGGAAGATTGCAGGGACTATGGAGAAGCTACGTGGTGCAGATGGATGCAAGACGGGGAAGAGCAGGAGGGAGAGAAGAGGAGGAAGAAAAAATGGGTTAGGGACAAAACAGACTTTTTACCCGCATGCCCTTTCCTTTTTCAGCCTAGGTCAAAGAGCTATAAAAGTTCAGGCCCTGTTTGGAAACAATGTATTTTCATAGTTTCTAGACAATACCATGGTTTCTAAGAATACCATGGTATTTTATACCATATGGTGTTTGGTTACCATGCAAAAAACTCTGTATTAAAAACTATGGTTTGGTAGATACCATGGTATTTTTGGAGTATTTAAAACTCCACTCCAACCCAAAGTTTTCATGGTTTTGGCTAGCTTCTTGTCTATTTCCACTCAAATACCATGGTTTGTGATGTTGCATCCAAACAGTTGGTAGTTCCAAAAATACCATGGTTTTAATGGAGTTAGGTAAAACCATGGTATTTATGTCAAAGCAATTGCATACCATGGTATTTCAAAATCATGGTTTTAGAAAACTATAGCTCCAAACAGGCCCTCAATGTCTTTTGACAAAGATATAAAAAGATATTGTCCTGAAGCAAACACCACAAATTTATAGTGTTCTGTAGCCAATTTTGTCTTTGCTAATGAACATAGAATGGGTACAGATGACGGATTTTGACAACTATTGATTAACAGGTTGTTTGTTCAGAGCTTGCATAATTAGCTAGGGCTCATAAGGACATGTAAAATACTGGTGCTTACATAAATTCTAGCTTTCAAATTTTGTTCCTTAATCCATTGTCCTACTATAATTTCGATATGATTTTTCATCCTCTTTTCCTTATATACCATACCCTTTCCCTTTGACTATTTCCAAAATCAATTAACGCTATAGAGTAGACTAGAGTAATAAACGCTATCCAATTAGCAATAAGTAGTCTAAGGGCAGTCTCAACTCATGGTTTTCATGAATAGTATCTAGAGAAGAGAGAAATCAATAAATCAATGTATAGTTTTCCAACCCATAGTTTCCATGAGGGCAGTCCTAATGCATATAGTTTCTATAACTTCCATGTCATCTAGACATTACATGTAGAAACTATGCTCCCAATGGATAATTTCTTCAAAATAAACTCTCATCCAATCTCCTCTTTTCTCTTATTTTCTCACCCAATCCCCTTTTTCCCTTTCTTGGTACTTGTGTAGAAATGGTTTCCTGCATGAGAAATGGTTTCCTTCTCTTTCATCATTAACTCTACCTCCACATCACCATTTTGCTTACATGGCAACCTAATTAATGCTATGGAAACTATCCTAATCATCCCATTGGGATTGCCCTGAGTAGTGTCTAGAGGAGAGATAGAGCAATAAATCAGTGCATGTACCACAAACATAGGTTGGTAAGTGCGCAGAAACGTCCAACCCCGTTTTGCTTGTTTCTTGCGTCTTGGTACCCGCGCCGACCCAATTTCTTGCATGAGACACGGTTTCTTTGTTTTTCCTTCTCTCCTTTCCTTAATTCCTATGCCATATCAGATTTTTGCTTAGTTGGTAGCGCAATTAATTATATGGACACCAGCTGAGGTGGAGGGTTGGGACTGCCCTAATGAGGTTAATTTGATCTTTTGTAAATTTGCTTTGGTTAAAGTATAAAATACTAAAACATCATTTATTCAGAACATAAGTTGACTAATAAATCTAACTACAAATCAATGGCTGTTGTTTCAATATTCCGCAACTCTAACCTTAGATTCTTAGGTGACAACACCCATCGTCTAAGCATTAAACTATGAATGAAATACCACTAGAGCAGTAGAGCTTTGTAGACAAGCACAGCACATCAACTTCGGCTGTTTTTTTTTTTTGGCCATCGCTCCTTCAATATATGGGAGGACTGACCAGAGATTTGTTTTTCTTTTATTTTTTACAAAACAGATAATCTTTTTTAACAGGTTGTTTGATTTTGGCCGGAGGAGAGAGATCAAAAGGGAAGAAATGAAAAATACTCTATTTTCAAAATTTAAAAGGAGAGATGAAAAGACTGACGCATTAGATGATCGGTTGAGAAGCAACCTTCAACGTACCTTTTATATTAGTTTATATCATTATGCCAGGTGATCATCCCAAAAATGGAAAGAAAATGTAACCAATTATAAACAAGCAAGAAAGCATATATGGAAAGTTAAATGTTGATTCGGAGGAGGAATATAAGCTAAAGCCAGTACCTCTTCAGTCTTCATATGGAGGGCTAAATTGTGATCAAATTAAGAGTTAAATGGTTTGGATAATCATTAAATGCCTTCCGAACAGCAGCCTCTGCTTCTCGTACATACTTGTAGTTTTCATCAACATGTGATATCCCTTGGCCCAGATGACAATCCGGACGTGAGATTCCGACAAAACAGCAAGAAACAGATAGGGAAAAGGGAGCAAGAACAGAGAGGAAAGTTGTTGCGTGGAGAAGAAGAAGATAAGATATTCAGAATGTTCTCATTACAGACATGGTCCCCAACTCCTTACGACAGGTCCTATATATACTTCCTTTGCAGGCCACCTTTTCTTTACTTCCTATTACAAAGGTCTTTTGTCGGTAATTACTATATTACTTCTATCGCAGTAATATGCTAAGTCGACTTCGCTATTTAACTTGTCGCCGTCTTCACTGAATTCCAAATATACCTCCCGCCTCTGCGCAATGCCTTCTCGCGCCCTTAGCCCTCGTTGCTCTGAAAACTCCTGTTGTCATTGCCTGCTTCACCTCCAGGTATGACATCACCCCCCTCCAGATTTTCTGCTTGTCCCCAAGCAGAGGCTGTGGGAAACTGATGGCGAAGGACAATGAGATCTTCCCATGTAGCTGCTTCTTCCGCAATGCCTTTCCACTTGACCAAGCCCTGCACCACTGCTGAATTGCCCTTTTTAACTAACCTCCTCTCAATAATCCGTTCTGGTTCAGTACAATCCACATCCAACTCCACCATCTTGGGTAATTCATCAAACACCGGGGAATAATCTGGGTGAAATGGTTTCAACTGTGAAACGTGAAACACCGGATGCACTTGACTTCCTTTGGGTAACGTGAGATGATAAGCTGCTGCTCCAATCTTAGCCTCTACTGTGAACGGACCGAAATATTTGTAGGCTAGCTTAGGACATGGCCTGTTAACAACCGTAGACTGGGCATATGGCTGGAGCTTCAACAATACTTGCTCTCCCACTTGAAACTGTCGATCACGACGATTCTTGTCGGCTTGCAATTTGATCCTGTTCTGAGCTGCAGCCAAGTGTTGCTTCAGCATCTCATTCTGTCTTTGTCTGTCTTGCAACAATTCCTTCACATCCTTTGGCGCCCAATTATCTGCATGTAGCATGGCGTCATAGCTGGGTTCACAGCCATATAACGCCTTGAAGGGGGAGCAAGCCAACGAAGTCTGATAGCTGGTGTTATACCAGAACTCCGCTAATGCTAACCAGCCCTTCCACTTTCCCGGAGAGGAATGCACAGCGCATCGCAAGTACATCTCCAAACATTGATTGACCCGCTCCGTTTGCCCATCCGTCTGCGGGTGGTAGGCGGTGCTAAACTGTAGCTTGGTATCTAAACCTTTGAACAACTCTCTCCAAAATACGTTGGTGAATACCTGATCGCGATCTGACGTTATGGTCAAAGGAACCCCATGTAATTTCACCACCTGCTCAAGAAACACCCGAGCCACCTTCTGGGCAGTGTAAGGGTGGCGTAAAGGTATGAAATGTGCGTATTTTGTAAAGCGATCCACCACCACCATAATCACATTACTCCCGTCAGACATCGGCAGCCCTTCAATGAAATCCATGGTGAGCTCTTGCCAACTAGCAGAAGGAATCGGTAACGGTTGAAGTAAGCCAGCTAGTTTGTGCCTTTCACTCTTGGCTTGCTGACAAACGCAGTACTGTGTAACAAAGCTTTCCACGCTTTTTTTCATGCCGGTCCAACTAAACACCTTCTTAAGCCGTTGATAAGTAGCCTGAATGCCGGAGTGGCCCCCAATTGCACTAGCATGGAAGGCTGATATCAACTTCGTTTGCAGTGCTGAATTTTCACCGATCCATATCTTGCCCTGCTTCCGGATGATACCCTGACTCAGCTCAAACCCTTCTTCATTTGGGCTGTGGAGCGCAAGTTGTGCCAAGAGCTGCTGCGCCTGCCCATCCGTAGCATAAGTATTCACTACCTCCTGAAACCACAAAGGCTGAACTCCAGTGAGAGCATTCACTTGGCCACAACGTGATAATGCATCCGCAACCACGTTTTCTCGACCCTTCTTGTAGACAATCCGAAATTGGAGTCCCATCAGCCTCGTCATAGCTTTCCTTTGCATTGGCGTTTGCAGTTGTTGCTCATCAAGATAGCATAAGCTCTGGTGATCCGTGTGGATTATGAACTCCTTTCGCTGCAAGTACATTCGCCAACGTTCCACGGCTAGAATCAAAGCCAGAAATTCCTTCTCATAGATTGATAGCCGCTGATGGACTACTCCCAATGCCTTACTAAAATAGGCCACCAGTCTTCCCTCCTGAATGAGCACCGCTCCCACCCCAAGATCGCTTGCATCGGTCTCCACTTCAAAACACTGCTCAAAGTCGGGCAACTTCAGCACCGGGGCTGTGGTCATGGCCTGTTTCAGCTGGAGGAATGCCCCTTCGACCTGCTCATCCCACTGAAAGTTTTTCTTCTTCAACAAGTTGGTTAAGGGTCTGGCAATAACTCCATATCCTTGTATGAACTTCCTGTAGTAACCCGTTAACCCCAGAAATCCCCTCAAACCCGACAGATTCACAGGCCTCGACCACTCACTCATGGCTTGAGTCTTCTGCGGGTCTGTTGCCACTCCCTCCTCCGAAATAACATGACCCAGATATTCCAACTTCTTTTGAGCAAAGCTACACTTTGATCTCTTGGCAAACAATTGATGGTTCTTCAACACCTGCAAAACCAATGCAATGTGTTCGGTATGGGAAGGCAGATCGGGACTGTATATGAGAATGTCGTCAATGAAGACCAACACAAATCTGCGGAGGTAGGGCGCCAGAACTGAATTCATCACGCACTGAAAAGTGGCGGGCGCATTCGTTAAGCCAAATGGCATAACTCTAAACTGATAGTGCCCATGATGGGTTTTAAAGGCTGTCTTACTCTCATCACCCTCTCTGATGCGGATTTGATGGTAGCCGGCCCGCAGGTCCAATTTGGAGAAGTACTTGGTTCCTGCCAACTCATCCAAGAGCTCATCAATGACCGCATCGGAAACTTGTTCTTAATAGTGAGATCATTTAGTCGCCGATAGTCCACACAAAATCGCCATGTTCCGTCTTTCTTTTGCACTAAGAAAACAGGAGAAGCATATGGACTCATGCTGGGGACAATAATTCCGGATGCTAACATCTCGGCCACTTGGCGCTCTATCTCATTCTTTTGTAAGGGGGAATATCTGTAAGGCCTCAAATTGATTGGAGCTGCTCCAGGGTTGAGGGTGATTGCATGGTCGTAATCCCTCTGAGGGGGTAACCCCTTTGGTTCAGAAAAGACTTCCCAATATCTATCCAGCACTTCCTGAACCTCCCTAGGAGTTTCCTCTGGCCCATCCGGCAGACATCTCTCCACAACAGCCATGGCCCATACCTCATTTCCTGCTCTCCACTTTGCTACCTGTTCCCATGTGGACTGCTTCAGGTCTCCTCCTATACCTCCTTGTTCACCCCGCAACTGGATTCTCCTTCCTAAATGCTCAAATTCTACCACCTTGGTTTCCCAATTACACACCATTGGACTGTGGAGCTTGAGCCAATCCATTCCTAGGATTGCATCATACGCCCCCAGCTCCAACACTCTCAAGTCCGACTGAAAAGTGTGCCCCTGTGACCACCATCTGAAGTTGGGCACCCACTGATCACAATTCATTACCTCCCCATTGGCTACCTCACCTTAATTGCTTGTGTTCTTTGAGGCTTATACCCAATTCTTTGTAAGAAACTGACATTCACAAAACTATGTGTACTGCCAGAGTCTAACAGAAGTAACATAGCTTGATTTCCCACAAGGGCCAATACTTTCATGGTTTCTACATCATCCCGTCCTGACAGCATGTTAAGAGAAAGCTTGCAGTCTTCTTCACCATCCAGTTCACTGGTCTCCAGGAAGTCCAGCACTGCATCCGACAGCACTTCCCCTTGTTCATCCACATTAAGTGCTTGAATCTGAGCTTGTATCTTCTTCTTACACTGTAAATGGTGGTTAGGTTCGTACTTTTCCCCGCATTGATAGCACAGCCCGTTCATACGCCGATATTCCTTCAGTTGTTTAGCCCTCCAAAGGTCCCCCTGACCCAATTTTGGAGCCGGATGCATGGGCTCAACCTTGGTCGGCATGGTTCCTTCTCTCACCCCATTCCCTCTACTCTTCCAATTTCTGCTACGTTCCAGTATCTCTTGCTGTACACTGGCCAGCAACACAGCCCTATCCACTGTCTCAGGCACTTGGCCTTGCACCGCACCACGGAGCTCCAACTTCAATCCCCGGATAAACTGTGACACAAAGAGCTCTTCATCGTAGAAAGGATTGTGCACCGTGATCTCATACCTGAGCCCATCAAACTGTCGCTGGTACTCAGCCACAGTTCCGGTCTGCTTGAGTTCCATCAACCTCCCTAACAGCAACCGATGATCAAACGCCCCAAATTTTGTCTCCACCGCCTGCATAAACTGCTCCCAGGTTCCCATTCCTTCTCGGATCTTGTACACTTGCAGCCATTGCGAGGCGTTTCCTTCCATATGTAAAGCTGCCACTGAAACCCACATGGCCGAGGGAATGTTGAACAATCGGAAATATTCTTCACATTTGTCCCTCCAGATTCTAGGACTATCCCACTCAAACTTGGGAAACACCATTTTTGGTAGTAACCCTTTTGTAGTTTCCCCCGCATCCCTACTTCCTCAAGTATTTCCTCCAGAAAAATCCGGTGCTCCTCCCAAAATGCTCTTACTGGATTCTCCCCCAGACTTGAACAGCTGCTCTCTTCCCCAATTTTCTGGTGGAGCGGGGGTATACAGAGCATTCCCAGTGCTAAAAGCAGATCCGTTCCCTTCTCTCCCTCCTTCAGTTTTCTGCCCTGCAACCCGCGCCACCAACTGAGCGGTCGTCTCCAATTGTTTGGCCAATGTTTGTTGATCCCTAACACTCTGCTCCATCGTTCTTGCCGCCAAATCGGTCCGGGCCACCAGTTGTTGTTGCAACGTGTCGATCGCTTCCACCCGGGCCAGCAGCGCCTCCACGCTCCCCTTCAGCGACCCAAGTTGTTCCTCCGTCCGCCCCGCCGCATCACCCATCGCCTGTAACACGTACTGCGTCTGCGCGGAGGGCTTAGGAGGTGCCGTGATGAATCAATCATTCAAGTCAACCAGATTCGGGAAACAAAAGTTTGTGCGGAGATATTTGGAACCGATTTCGCGATTCCAAATCCTCCAACCCTCTTCTGGATTTGCTTTACGACTCAAGCGCACTGATCGTCACGGCTCTGATACCAAATTGTGATATCCCTTGGCCCAGATTACAATCCGGACGTGAGATTCCAACAAAACAGCAAGAACAGATAGGAAAAGGGCAGCAAGAACAGAGAGGAAAGTAGTTGCGTGGAGAAGAAGAAGATACGATATTCAGAATGTATTCATAACAGACATGGTCCCCAACTCCTTACGACAGGTCCTATATATACTTCCTTTGCAGGCCACCTTTTCTTTACTTCCTATTACAAAGGTCTTTTGTCGGTAATTACTGTATTACTTCTATCGCAGTAATATGCTAAGTCGACTTCGCTATTTAACTTGTCGCCGTCTTCACTGAATTCCAAATATACCTCCCGCCTCTGCGCAACGCCTTCTCGCGCCCTTAGCCCTCGTTGCTCTGAAAACTCCTGTTGTCGTTGCCTGCTTCACCTCCAGGTATGACACAACATGAATGGCAGACATAGACGTTGTGAAAATTAAGAGTTAAATGGTTTGGATAATCATTAAATGCCTCCCGAACAGCAATCTCTGCTTCTGGTACATACTTGTAGTACTTGTAGGTTTCTTCACCATAATACCCCCCTAAGTGAAATGTAGCATGCCTGAGAGAAGGAAGGTTCTCCAAGCCGAAATCAAATCCATCGCGAAAATGTTTGGTCTGACACACTTGGAACCCAAAATGAAGCCTTTGAAGCTTTGGCATAGCCCCTGGTTGAAACGTGAGCCCCGTACAGCATGTTTTAATGTGAAGACGTTGTAGACACCGGAATGCATATCCAGCGCTATGAATGATGATCCTTTCTTTTTGTTTCGGGCAATGAGTTGCTTCTAGCCTGAGAATGAGAAGAGAGGGCAATTCTGCAAGTGCGTCAAGGTACTCCTGCCTCATACAGGTGTCCACCACGATGCATACGGTGGTGAGGGAGGAGAGCGAGGAATTTATCCACCCTGGGAATGCCTCGAATGCAGTAATGCTCTGGAACCTTTGGAGACCTGAAGGAACCCCTTGCATGAAATCTATGGGAAAACTTCTTGCACTTGGAATTTCTATCAGTATGTCTTGTAATTTTTTGCACCTCTGCAGACACTTGAGCAAGGCTTCCCTGAAATTTCCATTATGCTTCGCATCTTCATCGACCGTCATATGAAGGACCCTCAGCTCAGTCAGAGTACCAATCTCTTGCATTTCGTACTCGGTGACGACGTGGATGCCCACCACCTCCTGCATAGCTTTCATATTACCTAGAGTCACACCATGTGGCAGTCTCGCTCCCCAACAAACTAGCCGCACCAGTTGTCCTAGGCTAACAAAAGACTTTGGTAACTGTACTTTTCCATTATCTAAACCTGTTGTAACGTCCAACGTGTGTAGAAACTGTAGATTCCCTATACTCTCGGGGATTTCCTTTATACTGTATAGCCGAAGAAACCTCAGGAGACGCAAGTTGCCGAGATCCTTGAGATGATTTTTAACGTCCAACTTTTCCATTCGATAGCAGTCCTCTAGCTGTAACACACGAAGAACTGGAAAGCTTGACAGGGGTGGAATGGAATCATCAACACTGCCGAAGACAGTAAGAGACCTCACTTGGGACAACCGCTCTCTTGCTTCCGGCGAAGCAAAGGTATTGCCGCTATTGTGGAGGGATAGCCGGCGAATCTTCTTCTTCTGCATTGAAGATGTACTTGCAGCTTGCTGACCATCTGCAAATAATGTGGTAACAAAGCCTTCTTCAGCTGACAGCTGATTTAAGAGCTCAAGCACCATGTCATGCACTCGGCAAGAATGCACCTGCCCATCTTCCTGACGATGGTATCTCTCCACTGGCTGGATTAAGCTTCTGTTAATGAGCTCGTTGAAGTAAGACTCTCCTACCTCCTGCAAGCGTGCCCCTGCAGCTTGTCCCTCGTAGGTAATGAAACCCTCTGCTATCCAACTCGATACCAAAGTATTCCTGCCAATCTCCATATCTTCTGGATATTTGCTTAGATACAACAAGCAAGTCTTCAAATGAGGGGGAAGATCATTGTAGCTGAGACTCAATATCTGACTCATCTTGTCCACATCAAGGCTTTTTTCCATTCCTGTACCGATAGACTTATTCACCTTCTCCCATTCTTGTGGCGTCGGTTTATTAGCTAGTAGGCTTGCTGTAGTAATAATGGCCAATGGTACACCGCCACATTTATTTAAGATGTTTGCAGTGACTTCGGTCAAATGAGGTGGACACCTATCTTTATAGCCAAATAGTCTCATGTTAAGCAGTTCCTTAGAGTAATGGTCAGAAAGAGGTTGTAGCTCATAAACACCACCAGCGTGTTTTGCAACACTCTTTTTGCGGGTGGTGGTGATTATCTTGCTTCCACAATTACCATCAGGCAAAGCAAGTTTGATAATATCCCACGCCTGCTCTTCCCATATATCATCAATCACACATAAGCACCTACATGAAAGAGAGAAACCAATTGATTACGCCTTGTCAGTGAGCCAAGAGGATGAGCGCGAGATTTTCTCTACTGCACTATTGTTGCAAATGCCTTGTCAGTGAGGGTAAATTAAGTGAGAAAGCTACTGCTACTACTACCCTGGGAATCCTTGGTCAACCATGCCAGAGTCGTCACAGGCTAGCAGCCAGCAAGGGCATGCTATGCTGAAAATGACAATGGAACAGCCGCAATGCGATGCGATGCAATCCAATGCATAGCCGAATTAGCGGTGGTTGGCATGGTAGTGTCCCGAGAGCACTACAAGTTATATCTTCGATTCAGACATGATGATATAAATAGTAGCCTGCATATGTGCTTCAGATAATAAGATAATACAAGCCATCTAGTGTCATCTGATCCTGATGTGTGAGTTCAGAACAAAAGAATCTGCATTGCAGGAGAAGCTTGAAGCTAGAGGCCAATCATATGATTAAGAGCTCTTTTACAGTGGATTAGAATCAATATAAGCTGTCCATTCCTTTGAATCTAATGGTTGCAATCAATTTAGATCTAGTTATACTACCACCTGTAGTATTGGTAGTAGATCCTGATGTGTGAGTTCAGAACAAAAGAATCTGCATGGCAGGAGTAGCGCTTGAAGCTAGAGGCCAATCATATGAATATGAGCTCTTTTACAGTGGATTAAACTCAATATAAGCCATTCATTACTTTGAATCTAATGGTTGCAATCAATTTAGATCTAGTTATACTACCACCTATAGTATTAGTAGTAAAATTCAGCGAGGGGTAAAAGGGTAAAAAATTCCGTCATACTATTTGTCCTATATGGTAAAACACGTCCTGTGATCCTGATAAATGGCAGATGAATGGATAAAAAGCCTCTGAAGATCACCAAGTATTCGTTGAATCCAAAACTGAAAACGAATTAGGAAAAGTCTAAAATACCCTTGATGAATAGATAGAAAAAGTCTAAAATACCCTTAAGGAATAGATGATTAGATTTGATTTCTACTACCACTACTTACTACCTATATTATCCACTGTAAAATTTCTCATGATTAATTAGGTCGTATACTCGTATGCAAGATGCTGAGAGAAAGATGTACAAGTCGTAGGAGCGAGAGCGAGCATACGAGATGACTACGTTGGCGATCGATCAGTATCATATCACAAGCTTTCTTTCACGAAGATGACCAAGCCACAATAGCTGGTCCATTTTTCTTTCTTTCCTTTTTCTTTCCTTTTTGGTTCAGTTCATATCGAATCGGAGCAAACAGAAGATATTATGGCCGGACAGTAGTAGGATTGCAGGAAGTGTCAAGTAGAGTCTAGTTTGACTTTTCACGGTGGATATACCTATGTGAACCAAAATTTATATTACCAAGCTACCGGCATGTTTTCTTGTCATTTCCCTAACAAGCAAGGTGGCTAGTACACTTACACGTAAACTATGTTTAAATGATTTAGCTACACACATATAGTTTACATGATGTAGCTACACATATATGATTGTGTTATTTTTATAGAAAATACGGGGATGTGGCTATTTTTGCAATTGTGTTCGAAAGGAAGCCATATTTAAAAAAAAAAGGTTTGACGAGGAGCTAGAAAAGTGATGACTTCAAAAACATATAGTTGAACACATGGTATAATTCAAATTCAGATTATTTTTGAACTTCCGATGTCAGTTGCTTTAGTTACTCTCTCTGGGCATCCTCTTTTTTCTCGGTTGAGACGCTTTCCAATTCTTTTTAATCTTAATGTTTGTTTATTAAAATTGTTTCATTTGTGCTATCTTCATATTATTTAGTATAACACGGAATATAGAATATCATATATCTTTACTATTATAAAAAAAGGACTTAGTGGTGGTGGTAAGTCTGCTATCTACTATACATATGCTACTGTGTTGTCTAAATAGTAAAAACATATGTACAAGAAAGAACTATACATAGAAAACATAGAAACAAGGACTTTTTTAGCCCTATGACAAACTTTTTTTTTTGCAAATCTGATCTCTTTCCAAACGCAATTGCAAAAAATACCCCATCCCCGACCATAGAAGTGCCAGTAGGCCACTGAAGCTACCAATGTCCTATAGCCCGGTAGCTCCTTCCGTGGTGTTGGAGTGCAACAGGCGACACATGTCGTTTGCTGGTGCTTTCGCGGTCGGGGATGGGGTTATTTTTGCAATTGTGTTTGAAAGGAAGCCATATTTGTAAAAAAAAAAAGTTTGCCAGGGTGTTAGAAAAGTGATGACTTCAAAAACATATAGTTGCAGAACACATGGTATAATTCAAATTTCAGATTATTTTTGAACTTTCAATGTATGTTGCTTTAGCTACTCTCGGTATCCTCTTTTTTCTTGGTCAAGACGCTTTCCAATTCTGTTTAATTTTAATGTTGTTTATTAAAATTGTTTCATTTGTGCTATCTTAATATTATTTAGTATAACATGTAATATAGAATATCATATATCTTTACTATTATAAAAAAAGGACTTAGTGTTGGTGGTAAGTCTGCTATCTAGTTCCCCATCTCTTGAGTTAGTGGGATCTTTTGTGGATAAATATGTGTACAAGACTCTATGTTGCATGTTCATTGGATGCAAATTATGTATGAAACTGTCATGTGGGATAATTACCTTATGCATATTGGTTTCCTAAGTTTAGAACTTATATTAGGTTTACTTGAGTTCGGTTGCAACGCATGGGTACTCAGCTAGTCATAGTATAGAGTATAGATTACATATCGTTGGAAGGAAATAGTTGTCAATAATTTACAGCTAAATATTGTTAATAGTCAAGCCATCCTAGTCATATTTATAAGCCATCTTTATTAAATGTGTTCATTTCCCAAATATGTATGACTTATGCTTTATAATTTTTTAATCGGCATCTCCAATAGTAGATACTACAATTGTATCCACCACCAACAACCACTTTAATAGTAGAGATAATATTTAACATACGTCAAACACACACACTCTATATTACATTGTTTCTTGTGCCAAGGATGTGTTTGCGTCAGAGATAGTTTGGGTTGTCTCTTGCATTCTCTCTCCTTCGTGTCACCAAAAATCTTTGAGAGGTGCTTCCATGCTTTTCTTTTTGATGCACAAATATTAAAGTATGAATAAAGGGTAGATGGTGATTACTTACTCCTTCATTTGCTTCAAGATTTGTACAACTTGTATTGAAAGAAAAGCATAAAGCACTTCTCAAAATCTTTTTATGTCAAGGCTCGTAAGGGCAACAAATTTTGTACTACTGTACATGCCCTAAAAATCGTATCCATATTCATCTACATTCTTTTGCTTTGACACATCCCTTTTTTATTTTCTTTTTGTTTGATAACAATTACAATACTGCACCCTACAAGTACATGTCTACGTGTGCTGAGCATCCTTTGGATCTCATGGTATTAATTACACGGAGTTTGTATGCATGGAAGACCGAGTTCGGTTCTATCTGTAATGATCGATCCTCCGCTACGCAAGCTTACATATATACCACGGTGCAAATAAATTTCATGTGCATATTGTGCAATATATGTTATCATATTATTACATGTTTTAGACTTGTGATTGTATAATGTAAAAAATGATAGTTTATTCAATATACACGTAATCTGATCTAGTCTTGCTAATTGTAATTCCACCATCTTACCTTAGGTCCATTTGGAATGCGGAATTTTGTTCCTGAATCCAACGGGAATTGAATTTTTTTCTTCTGAAATCCTTGCATTCTAAACAAGCCTTATGTTAGGTGGGTGGGCACTCCAGGAGCTCGAATCGCCGCAGGTGGGTGCTTGTTGGGTCTTTCTCATCTTCCATGGAACATGGAGTGAGAGAGAGTAAAGAAAGAGGAGGAAGAAGAATGTTGTATCCCAGTATCCCACTAATATGTGGGTCCCTTCTAAGAATTTTAATGCATTGATTCATTGCCATGTCTTCAGCTGCTAAAGTGGCAATACCACTCACAAAACCGCCTAGAGGGTTATTTAGATGGTTTTGTTATTCAAGGGATGATATGGACTATTATTTAGAAGGTTTTAAGCTCTGTGTTTGAAGTTGGATATGTCAAATTTCTATTTTAATGTTTGAAATTTTAATTTTATACTATTTAAATTGAAAAGGTTGTAAAATTCTATTTTTTACTTCAAAACATAAATATTTAAAATTTGTAATTTAGTTAAATTTTCTAGAAAACCAGAATTCAGATTTTAGTGACACAAATGTTACTCCCTCCATTTTTTTAGATGTTTTAGAATGCGTGAACCAACCTTTTTAAACCTTGGCCACAAATATGCACAAAAGTATTCAGATTCTTCACATGGAAATGAAATCACTAGTTTTGTCATAAAAATATTTTCGTATCCTTATATTTCTAGTAACTTTTACAAACATATAATTAAAAAATAATGGTTAAAAGTGTGTATTAGAGGCCATGTCGATGTTCAAAACAACAAGTAAAAAGGACGGAGGTAGTATAACAATGCATTGAATTTATATTCAGCAGTATTGCAAATATTTATATTTTCTTGGACAATGCTTGGTATTTTGTTAGGGAAGTTCTTCATTTTTATATAGTATTTGATTAGAAGTAAAAACAATATATAAAAAACTTTTCGTGAAATTACGCTGTAGGATAGCCTCTGTGCGAGTGTCAGCTACTTTCGATAGCTTTTCTCCATGTTGCTGCGACACTATGGTGTAATCCAGATTTAAAACACTTGTTCCACGAGACACTTACTGCTAGATGAATTGTTTTTTACAGTACGTCCTGTTGCAAATTTGCATTTGCACGGACTACTAGTCGTATCACTGACATGCAGGGTTAGACCGAATTACAAATCCAATAACAAAAATAAAATTGACATTTTCTTCTGAGGCAATAATATCATGCTAACCATCCATTTTGACTAAATTAATGCATGCTATTTATAAAGAGTCAAGCAACTCTGTACGTACAATATTTATATATCAAGCCATGGGCTAGGAAAAGTACTCCTACATGACAGTTTAAAATGGTGAGCTAATTAAAATGTGTAAAAAGATTAGTTATTGCATACTTATGTCTCTCGAAAAAGGGAAAACTTGTATTTACCACGAGGAAGAATATGCAGCATAAAGAAATTTACCTTTTATTCTCGAGGCGTCTTCTAATTTCTTCTATGAGTTGCGTCTCATCGCAAGCTTCATTTATGATGTAATTCCTGTCAAGTCTGCTGAGTATTCTCTTGAATATCATCTTTATGTCAGGTTTAAGGGACACCGAAACAAAAAATTTGCAGTCAAACTTGGCTTTAAGCTCATCAAACAACGCTTTGGCAAGAGTAGTCTTCCCCAAGCCTCCAAATCCAACAATAGAAATTATCTGTGGTTGCTGCCTCGATAAGCCATCCTCTTCCATGAGCCTCTTGGCTAACTCATTTTTTGGCCCAGCAATGCCAACTAGTTCTGTTGCCTTTTTGAACATCGTTTCTATGCGAAGATCAACAGGCACCGCTTCTGGCTTGGCAGCAACACCATCTACATTATACCTATCGCGGCGCTCTTTTGCCTTGTTGACCTGGCTCATGATGTCCTTGATAACATTGTGGATCTTATGGTTAGTCCTGCCCTTGTTGAGCAAGTTGGTGGTCTTGTCAAGCAACGAGTGGAAGATATTTGGCTTGGTGGATTCATGCCGCTTGCAACTCACCATGAAGGTGTCGACAGCATCCTCGATGTCGTAGGACAGCTCCCTCACATCACTGGCCCAGATCTTGACCTGCTCGTCAAGCTGGTCCACGGGCACCTCGGACACCTTGCGGAGGGCAGCCTTCATGCTGGTCAGCTCTTGCTCCAGTTCCTCGATCTCTCCCTTGACACCCTTCTGCAGGTTGTATTCATCAACCAGCAAATCCCCCAGCTTTGGGAGCAGGGTGTTCATCGCCCCTGTGATGATGTCCATCTTGACCGATCTGCTTTGGGTGTTAGCACTTGCTTGTGTATGTTTTGCAGGGAGGTGTTGGGCTGTGGTGGTTAGGGGGAACTGCAAGGGGATCGTTGACTTGGGCTAGTTTAATGCCAGTATTACTAACCACGCAAGGTCTTGATCTACATCTTCTCGAGTTAGGATGTAACATCCCGAACCTAATAAAAATGAAATATAAATATTTGAATTAATCTTTGAGTTTCATTTGAATTTGTATGCCTCCTGGAATTTCTGGATTTTATTGATTTTACCATAAAGCATTTTAAACACCTCAAGCAAGGGTTATAAACTTTCGAACTCAAAATCTCCGACTACAACAAACTCTTGAATTAATTTGTTTAAACACTAAATGCTCCCATCATCATCTCTGAAAAGTTTTATAAAATCTTTAACCCATTTATTTTTTATAGAAAATTTAAATCAGCAAGTTGGATTTTGTAACAGAAGAAATGTTAGAATTTTATAAAAAATAATTATGTACGATCTTGTTTTGAAAAAGGTAAATGCGAATTATTTAGTTAATTATGTTATTATCCTTGCATGTTAATTTTGTATTGTAATATAAAATATTCTCTATATTGGTGATAAGACCATTCAGAAACACATCATGACAAGACCATTCAAGAATCTATCATATATTTTTTTCGGAGAAAGTATCGTTCAAGTGGCCGACAGTGGTTGCAATTTGCAAAGATAAGAAAAGGAAAGAAAGTGACCGGTCGACGGCAAACTTCCTCTAGAAACACCTTACTGAAGCGGTTGGTGTGGTTGCACTTCCCGAAAGCTGTTAATCCTACCTATACAACCTCGAAACAACATTGCCAAAGGAGCACAAAAATTTACTGGCCTGTATAGTAGATGTTAGTGGCTTTCATTGAAACCCTGTAGCGCTGTTCCCTCATTGTTGAACAGTGAGTATTGTGTTTGATTTGAGATCTCAATAACCATGCAGAACACAGTTCATTTCTGTCATCTGGAGCATATGGGCGTACATTAATGTACCGTGCGGCATGCGGTTCTGTCACGGACCGGCTGTCACTACTAGCAACACAGATTTGTCACAGTCCAAAGCATTTGAACCATTTGTATCTGGAAGTGGGTACGTAACACGTTCTTGCCAGATTAAATTTCCAAGGCAGCTCTCATGGAAAAGAGTTTCAACAAAACCTATCAATTTGTGTATCTCTGTTACTCAACTACGAGCGACTCGTCTATCTCGTCCATTAATCTGTAAGACCCACAACTTCTCACTTCAAACTTCAAATTGAGCAAATAAATAGCCGATTTTAACCATCTCAACAAGTCATAGGCATAAATAATCTCGGATTCTCAAACTAAGGTATGGATTTCAAACTTTAGTTTTTAACTTGAACATGTGGATTTGAGTTCCCGCACGAGCAAGAAGGATTTGAGTTCATGTATACAAAGTTGGCAGGGGATATTTCAATTGAACAGCTGAAGCACACTATGAACATCGATGTTTACAGGTGGCTGTGTGATTTCTCATACCCTAAGGACATGGAAGACCCGACTTGCAATTACATTTGTTCAATCTTACCTTGAGTTTTTCCCACTGTGTAGTCCGATGATAATTGCTCCCAAGGGGATGCTGGCTACGTAGGAGCAGGAGTTGAAACTTGTTCAGAATTTTCTCTTTTTTTGTAAGTCCTGATATGTATTGAATTTGAACCTACAATTTTATACATAGGTAGAGTAATCTATGAAGTACATCTACAAATTTTTTCAGAATTCCGCGGGTTGTCACTACCGGTTCCTGGATGAACCGGCAGTGATATACATATATCACTGTTGGTTCTTGGTATAAGCCGGCAAGGATATACATATATCACTGTCGGGTTCTAGTGTGAACTGGCAGAGATAGTCGAATATCACTGTCGGGTTCTAGTGTGAATCGGCAGAGATAGTTGAGTATCACTGCCGGTTGTACAATGAATCGGCAGTGATAACACCGAGTATCACTGCCAACCAATCACTGCCGGCTCCCATAACCGGCAGTAACGGCGTGGATGAGCCGGCAGTGATGACCTGTTCTGTAGTAGTGTCTCTCCCTTGACACCTGTTGGCACCAAAAATATGATGAAAAATTAATTGGCCTCAACACGTGAGTCGAACGCCGAGTTCAACGGTTTAAGATATACCAACCAATTTGATCTTGTAATCGGTAAGATAAACCAAGAATACACTCAAAGTTGATCAATCACGATAAATCAGCAAAGATCTAAACAACTGTAAAGCTGATCAAATCTAGGGTAATGATAAGTTTAATTAGCCGATTAGAGCTAATCAGACGGAGGAGATAGATTTTTCTGAAAAATACGATGCATAATAAGATCAAAGAAAATCAAACTTGATTGGCGTAATTGATGCAAATCAACAATCGGCGATGCACAACTTTATTGATCAATTTCATATTACAAGGATGATTCTAAATTACAAAGCTACTCCTAATCGATAGAAAAAAATAAAGGGTAAATGCAAATTGTTTAATTGATTGTGTTATTGTCCTCGCATGTCTCTGATCGTCTTTTATAGCAAATTGCCCGATCTTATCCACCTTGGACTCATTTACCATGATCCATATCGGTCTTTAACTTCGGACAATACTTTCTTTGCTTATACCAGCATCGGTTACAACACTATCTTTTATCTGATATCAACTGTAGTGCTATTCTTAATCATCTCTTTCTTATCCGATATCTTTCAAAATACGCTATCCTTAACCAGATGATTTTGACCCTACTTTATCAAATTTTGGTGCAAATAACACCCTTCTGAAGTTTGTATTCATCTACTAGCAGCTTCGCCAGCTTGGGGAGCAGGGCGTTCATCGCCCCTGTGGCGATGTTCATCTCGATCGATCTTGTTTACTTTGTTACTAACTTCTCACGTGTCGATGCATAATTGCATTTCCAAGTATAGCCAATAACCATGAATCAATGAATTCATAACAGTACATGCATACAGTTTGAACTTTGGCACATAACAGAATAATAGAAGTGAAGTTCAAGTTCTGACAGAGGAACATGTACAGTATTATGAATAAAGCTACAAGCACAAAGCTCATGATTAATATTTTATGTTCTCAGATGTCGGGTTGCCTTAAAAGGCCTTCCTCGCCACAATGGACAAGCAATGGACTAGATTGTGACAATTTTACTACACCAACAGATTTAATACTTGACAGATCAAATAGAATCTACTCAATTGCTCATTTTATATGCACAAGAATAGTGAGTCAAGATTCCTGAACTATCTATACCATGCTTTATCAGACTTGCATTTGTTCAGAGCATAATGAATTGAAAATAAGTGAACCAGAATAGTGAAATGACACTAGAACAAGCGCAAGGCACAGGAAAATGACAGAAGCACAATATTCACTAATTTAAGCATATAAAGACAGGATCACAATTGAGCTAATCAAGTATATATCAAAGTGAAGTCTACTGATAATTTTAGTTGTCACAATTAGTCCATTTCAGCCCCAAGATCATCACTGAACATAAGCCCACACGCAAGGTCCCCAGGTCAATGTAATTGGCCGGCCCCTTTGCGTTCACAGAGAAGGAGACAACCACAGGAAGTATGAATATAATTACAGAAAAGTGGCAGAATCAAAATGCACACGGCTAGGCACGTCAATGACGCTGTCCCAGAAAACAACACCGCTCCTGTAATGCCACAGCTTCGCAGGCGGTTGATTTTCGGAGATACAAAGCCGAAATTCCCATAATGAGGCAATCCACCAGGGAATCCGAGATACAACCAGCGCTACACAAAACCACAGAACAGTCCTTCGGCCAAAGGAATGGATGTGCCGGATTGCAACAGTAGGTCACGAAGGATCTACACAGAACCACCGAAACACCCACCAATCCTCCAGAACAAGCAACAAACTTGCAAAGATTACAAATCCAGCAAGTGCTCAACCTTGCGCCTTTTTCCCTCAATCAAACCGCAGTACAGTCAAAAGGCCAAAGATTCAGATCAAGGTACAACTAGGGTTTTGCAGAAGATGCTCACCACCAGTTGTATCAAGATTAAATCGAGCCAGATGATCACACGGTTGATTCAAGAAAAAGAACAAGGAAATCTCTACTGGAGTCACTAGGATCAGTTCGGCTAGATGGGGATCAAGCAAGTGTATGAAATTTACCCGTGTTCTGAAGTTCTCCCTTCCAGCCAATAAGTAGAGTGCCGAGCCCAGGGGAAAGCGGCAACGGCAGCCCGGAGAACCGCGCCAAGCCGCTGCTACGAGCGACGTGGTCGCCGCCGCCAGGATGTGGCCGTGAGAAGCGGTCGCCGCCAGCACATGAACGGCCGCATCCAAGCCTCCACCAGACTCGGTCTCAGGAGCAAGAGCAGAAGCTCTTTAATCAGCGGCTGGGTCAATTGGGCCTGTTCGGCAGCATGGGCCGGGCCGGTCCAAATGGCTTTATTATATTTTCCTTCAGAAATTTGGGGAAAAAACCAAAATTGCCAACACTTCTCACGTGTCGATGCACAGAGATGTTGGGATGCAATCTGTAAAGAAGGCGGAAGTAAAGGAATCAAAAGACTGCACTTCACGCGAGGGGTGGGGAGAGAGAAGCGAGGCAAGGCGCTGAGAAGATGAGAAAGTACTTCACTGATTGAATTGCCAATTAATGGGGCTCGAGAGAAATATCGGGGCCGTGATGATTAATGGGATTACTGACTGCGTCATACTGGACAGTTGTTGGATCCTCCATTGAAAGATCGATTAACAGCACCATCCTTAATTCCGTATGGCATAAGTTAAGAGGTTTCCGGAAGCACCAGCTGCATTCACTACTACAGACTGTCTCATCCGCGATTTCATCATCGCCGGTAGATCCGAGCCGGCAAGGATAATATTATCACCGCCGGTTCCAAATTAAACCGGCAAGGATATATTATCACCGCCGTTCAAACTTCAATCGGCAAAGGATAAGAATAGTGAGAATTTCTCGCAGAATGGAGGTAATATCATTACCGCTTAATAGAGAACCGGCAAGTGATAAGAAGATATCACCGCCGGTTTATGTAAAACCGTAGTGATTTATTATTGCTTCTATAGTAAAACCGATAAAGATAAGACCATTTTCACTGCCGGTTTTACTATAGAACCGGCAGTGATATTACTGTTCCCCATTATTAGTTCGATACAAAACATAAGAAACATTGTAATTTATCTCGCACAGAACATATGAAAGCATAATTAGTTAAAAAACAGAACATATGAAAGCAAATTTGTAATTTGCGGGATATGTATTAATTAAAATAACATGTACAAAGCATAATTTGTCCAGCATTACATATTTAGTCCTAATTATAATAGTCTAATGGCGCCGAAGCCCTATATCCAAAACTCGCTGCCGCCGCCATCCTCCTCCTCCTCCTCCTCGCCGAGAGTCGCCGCTTGATGTGCGGCGGTGCTCGCCCTCCTTCTCATCCGAATCCGATTCGGTGGCGGAGTTGGTCTTGCCTCAACGCCAGCTTCCTCACCGCCGCCTCATCATCGCTGCCGCCATCATCGCCCTCCTCCTCCTTTGCCTCCTCTTCCTCCTCCTCCTCTGCCTCCACCTCCTCCTCCTCCTCCTCCTTCAGAGCGATGGATCGGTGGGGCTCACCAACACGTGCACGCTTAGGGGGGTGCCATTCGCAACAAAAGTGGATTGTGTGGGGCCGCAACAAGAGTGGATTGTGTGGATTATGACAAGAGTGGATTGGATACAACAATACCGCATTATATAGATGCAGATTGGGAAGGGCAACAGCTTGGCGAGGAATGTGAAGCGCAATTCGGTTGGCGCAGGGCAGAGAACGGCAAGCGACGGTTGGTGGGCGCGAGTTGAACGTTCAAGTATCACCGCCGGTTTGCATTACCAACCGGCAAGGATAATCGACTATCATCGCGGTTAATACCTATAACCGTAGTGATATATTACCGCGGTTTAATTTACATACCGGCAGATATTTAAATTTTATCGCGGTTCATATATTCAACCGGCGGTGATATGTATTTTCCCGCGCAACGCAATTTTCCTCATGCAGATGACCTTTTCATCGCGGTTCGCATGTAACCGGCAAGTGATAAGGTATTTTCGCAGTAATATGACCTTATCACTGCCGGTTCTTGGCAAAGCCGGCAGTGATAAGCTATTTATATAGCAATCTTCACCTGACCGACGCATTTCCCCGGCCGAGCAGAAGACAGGAGTGCTCTTTGCTCGGGTGTATTTTTCCTGGAGAGGTGCTGCCGAAATTTTGTGTTAGTATTTTGTTCATATTTTTCATCGAATCGACATCTTCTCCGACCGAGCAGAACAAAGCAGAGGAGCTGTATTATCTTGGCGAGTTGCTGTTGAAAAATTGTATTAAAATTTATCGGGTTATCGACTTGATGTATGTTATATTTGTCGTAAAATTTTACTTTACGAGTGCTATAGATGTTGATAATTGTTGATTGTACGGTGTGAACAGGTTTATGTCAGATCTTGCTCAAATTAAGATCTAGCTAAATTATTGAATAAATTATAATTCATATTGTAGTGGATGTATAAGTAATAAAAATTGCTAGATGGACAATTATGCATAATTGATGGAGATGACGGAGACAACGATATGACGGCGGTGGAAGATGCGTTCGTTGATACCCACGAAGATGATCTAGATCAAATGTCATGCGTGATGGGGAGGGGACTTCACGAGTGAAAGGGAGTTTCAAAAGTTCCAACAGATGGTACAGACTCTACAACGCCATTGTACCCGGCCGCAAGGAGGAGCACAGAAGTCGCATACCGTGCTTTCACTATCGCAGCTTGAAGGCAAGCAATGGTTGGTCCGATAAGAGCTTTATCGAAATATTATGTCTCTTGGGGGACTTGCTTCCAGAGGGTAACGTGTTGCCTTCAACTACGCACTGTGCCAAGCAGTTGTCCGCCTGCTGGGACCGGAAGTACAAAGAATACACGATGTCCAAACGATTGCATATTGTATCGCAATGAGTTTGCGTACATGGATGCTCGTGTTGTTTGCAAAGCAAAGCGGTATAAGGGCAATGATGACGATATCGAGAACGAAGATGTCGGGGTGAGGCGTAAGAAGAAGAGGTGTCCCCGTAAGGTGGTGTGGTATTTCCCTATAATCCCGTCTGCGATTGTTTGCGAACAAAAGGCATGCCCAATTGCTACGATGGCACGCCGAAGAGCGTAAGAATGATGGAATGCTCAGACACCCTGCTGATTCTGTGCAATGGAGGAACATCGACAGAAAATATAAGAAGCGCTTTGCATATGATGTGAGGAATATAAGGTTCGGGTTGAGTACATATGGGATGAATCCTTTTGGCAACATGAGTAGTCGTCACAGCACTTGGCCGGTGACTTTATGCATCTACAACCTTCCTCCTTGGCTTTGCATGAAGCGAAAGTACATTATGATGCCACTATTGATCCAAGGGCCCAAGCAACCTGGCAATGATATCGATGTGTACCTCAAACCATTGGTTGAAGATCTTCTAATATTGTGGACCGATGGTGTATGGTGTATGGGATGAGTATAAAAGAGAAAACTTTATCCTACGGCATTATTGTTTGTAACCATTAATGATTATCCTCGCTTTGGCAACTGTCGCCGCATTTACAAAAGGCTTCAACGGATGCGCCCAAAGGCTCGGATGATACTGACTAGCCGGTGGGTCAAGAACACCAAAAATGACTTACATGTGGCATCGTAGGTTCCTCCGTAAGGATCACCCATACCGCAATAATAAGAGAACTTTTGACGGGACAAAGGAGACCGCTTTAGTTCAAGAATCGATCGAAAATGATATTTGCCGCAGAAGGACCTTACAATTATTCACGAAAAGGGAGCCGGCAAGACATCTATTCCGACTTCCGGGATAAGGCTCCTTTGTGGAAAAAGAAATCAATATTTTGGATCCTACCTTATTGGCAAGACTGGAAGTTCGACACGCAATCGACGCCATGCACATAGAGAAGAACGTGTGTGATAGCTTGCTTGGTATCTTATCGACATACCGCAAAACGAAAGATACACTTCAAGCAAGGATGGACCTCAAGATATGAAATCGAGGAAGGAGCCGCATCACGAAGAAATGGATACAGCAAAAGTACCTTCCCGCACTGCTACACTTTGAGCAAGAAAGAGAAAATTAGCGCTTATGAATGCTTGCACGGAATCAAAGTTCCGTCTCGTTACTCGCTAACATAAAGAGACTAGTCTCAATGAAAGACTTAAAGTTAATTGGTATGAAGTCTCACGATTGCCACGTGATGATGACATGATGCTTCCAATTGCAATTAGGGGTTCTGCCAGAGAAAGTCCGAGACCCAAATATCAAGTTGTGTTCATTCTTCAACGCGATTTCACGAAGGCCATCGATCCATTAATACTAGACAAGCTGCAGGAAGACGTGGTTCACACTCATGCGAGCTTGAGATGTGTTTCTCCATCTTTTTTGATATTATGGTCCATCTCATTGTTCACATTGTGAAAGAGATACGAATTCTTGGTCCCGTATTTCTACATCGATGTACCCTTCGAGAGATTCATGGGGTTATAAAGAAATATGTTCAGAATCAAATCGACCGGAAGGCTGATTGCCGATGGTCGGGGAACCGAGGAGGTCATTGAGTTCTCGTCGATTATATGGATCTCAAACCGATTGGTGTGCTGTATCTCGGCATGAGGGAAGGCTACAGGAAAGGGACACTAGGCGAGAAATCAAGACGTATTAGCAATCTAGCTGATTTACACAAGCACATTTCGCAGCTTTTGGGACAATCGCTTATGGTGGCCCCATATGTCGACATGCACAAGAACGTGCTATCCAAAACAAACCTGTGGAGGTCGGAGGGTTGGCTCGCGAGAGAGCACAGAGATAATTTCGGCGATTGGTTGTGTAGACACATGATGCGACGGAGACAGATCGCACTCGCTTGAAATTGTTGGCTCGTGGACCGCTCAACTACAATTCGGACATTCCAAGGATACGACATAAATGGTTTTACATTTTATACAAGAGCGCAAGATAAAAGAGCACCAATCAAAATAGCGGTATCCGTATAGATGCCTATGACAAGAATGGAAATAGGCAAACCTACTACGGATTCATAGAAGAGATTTGGGAGCTTGACTATGGTCCTTGAAGGTCCCTCTTTCGGTGCCAATGGGTCGACTTCCTCCGGGCGTGAATATCGACAAGCACGGCATCACTACCATGGACCTCAAACTCGCTTGATCAGAGAAGAACCATTCGTACTTGCTAATTTGTGACACAAATCTTCTATATAACCGAATTCGACTAACAAGGAGCGCCACGTGGTTATTCAAGGAAAAAGAAGGATTGTCGGAGTTGAGAATGTTGTCGACGAGGAAGAGTACAACCAATTCGATGAGCTTCCCCTTTTGGAGAGGACGTTGACCTAAGTACCATGGAAGACAAGGATTTAAGCTACATACATACGTCGCGATCATAACGAAGGTCGAGTCGTAGCTTAGTTGTAGTAATGAAATGTATGCTTTCTTTTGTATGAACGACATGTTTATTTTCTCATATGTAACAATTAATGTAATATATGCAATAATGGAAATTGAGGTTATGAAGCTGAGAACTACTTCAAGAATTAATGTAATATATGTAACAATTAATGTAATATATGCAATAGTGGATTTTTATATGAAGTCGAGAACTACTTCAAGAATTTCGTGTTTCGGGAGGAGAAAAACTACTTTCAAGATCAAATTTTAACAGTAATATGGGCAAAGAGCTTATCATTGCCGGTTGTACAATGGACCAAGCGTGATATACTATTATCATTGCGGTTGTATATTGGCCGCAAGTAGTATTCCACTATCACCGCCGGTTGTACAATGAACCGCAGAGTATTCGTGACTATCATCGCCGGTTGTACATTGGCGGCGGAAGATATATCATCGCCGTTGGTATGACCAACCGCGTGATATTCCACCACTATAAATAGAAACGCCGCCTTCCTCTCATTTACCTTAGCCCTAGCTCGCCCTCCTCTCACTTTTTGCATAGCGCTGCCGCCTCGAGCTCCTCGACGCCGCGTGCCTCGGACCACCGCCGTCGGTTCGCGTCTGAGCTCCCGCCGCCGCCTCGACTCAGCCGCCGTCGCCGCTGCGCGTCGCTTCGCCTCGGACCGCCGCGTCGCCGACTCTGGGCGCCCGCGTCTCCTCCCCGCAAATCTCCCGCCGTCGCCGACCTCCCCACTGCCTCCCCCGTCGCCTTGATGGTACTGCTCTTGCGATGTGCGAATGTGGTTGTGCAGATGTGAATGTGCAGATGTGAATGTGAATGTGATTGTGAATGTGATTGTGAATGTTTCAGATGTGCATGTGCAGATGCTAAGGGGCCAGTCAATTCATTTGGCTTGGGGACCTAGCATGTGGGTATAGTGTTCATGAGGATTTGGGACTGCAATAGACAATTTGTGACAACTAATCTCAGATTTTCAATTACTCGCTTGTTGCTCTGTGATGAACTAGGGTAAAAGTATGACCGTAACATTTATCTCTCTGTTTTAGGCCTTGAACCGAGACTGTTATTTTCAATCATATTTTACATCGGCACTTGTTATGCTAGCTCTCGTGTTCTCGATGCTATTAGAGTCTGCCACCGGTGACCTTTGTGTCTTCTTGCAGACTTGATTAGTTTGAATCTGAACTGATACTTACTCATTAATTCCTGATTAGTTTGATATTTGCTCAGTTCTGATTAATTCTTGTACTGGTTTGTTAGCCGATTCATGATTGTAGTAAAGATTCTAATCTTTACTCTAACCCTAAATCTGAGAGCACCATATTCATTTTATTGTCTTTGAGACAAGAGGTATAATTCATATTATGTATGACTTAACCATGCTTACTGTTGTCTTGTTTATGTCATACATCTTGTTTGTGAATTATATATTCTCATATATATGCTTAAGAGGAATAATGAACAAAGTCTTGCATGCACCATTGTATTGCATGCAATCTGGGGTTGCCTCAAATTGTGGATGATGCACTGAGAACTTGTAGAGTTCGGTACAGCTTTGAGTTTGAAACTTAGACTTGGTTGCGAATTCAGTTATTAAACTCATATTCATGACTTATTGAAAATTGTGATGCAGCAAATAATCCGATGAGACTGACAAAAAAATGATAGTTCTAGCTAATAAAGTTGAGTATCTCCTATTAATGCAAATGATAGTTCTAGCTAATAAATTTGAGTATGTCCTATTAATGCAAATGATATTTCTAGCTAATAATTTTGAGGCGCTCACTGTACTTCCATATTTTTCTTATGGCTTTGTTGATATGTTTCACCCCTATTGATAGATATCCTATATTTGGTTGTTGCTTTTGGTTGTTTGGTAACATTTCCTTGAATAAGGTGAAAGACCTACTTATGGACTTACAAGACACCATTCCCGAGTGTGCAATGTGCTATTTATCTAGTGTAATATTATGTTGTTAATATGGAGGGATAATGTGGCATTAATGTAAAGGAAACCTTTAGTATGTTATCTAATGCTTATAATGGATATAATATGCCTAATCTATTAGTATGTGCATTGGAGAAGCATGTCTGAAGTACCACATTTGCCTTAGCATCATAAAAATCTGGTTCCTTTCTCGTCTTGTCAAGACTCAGTTCTTGTTTATGTGTGAAAAAATTAGTAATTTGCACATGCTCTTTTGAAGGATTGTTGGTTTAATCCCATGAGTATGTTATTCCATTGTTTTAGTGGTTCGTTCAAAAGATGTATTGTCGGTCCTCATCGGATTACCTTTTGTTGGCCATTATGTGTTCATGGATAGCTACATGCTATGGAAGACTAACTAATTATTACTAAGGTAAGGTTGTCACAAATTAGTCTATTACTCGTCTCTTGTGGCGAGGAGGGCCTTTGGGCAACCCGACATCTGAGAACACTCAAAATAAACAAGTTGAGCTTTATGCTAGTTGCCTTGTACTATAAGTATCATTTTAAAGTTACATGTGCACATTTTGGATTGCTAGGAATGGCCTCGAATCGGGGACAAGTGCCGAGGAGTTCGCCCTCGAATGTAGACGGCAGTAGGAGTGGGTAGCCCAACTGCTACTTGAACCTCTGAGGATATTGATATGGAGCAACCTCGACGCCACAAATATGGACAAACCGACGCCCGCTATGGGCCAAGTCGACGCCATCGCCATGGACCAAGTCGACGCGACTAACATGGGCGAGGTAAAGTATTAGTATCGCTGTGATTCCCAAAATATTGTAGGGTCATACGACTAATAACAAGATCCAATTGTAGGCTCAAACGTCGGGTGAACAAAGCCGCGCAAGCAGTCGTGGCCCGAGCAAGATGTCAAGGCGCTCACAATATACTCCAGCTCTCGGAAGTCGGGAACTCGCTATACCACACGTCGGCGTTGGCGCCAGACTGGAGATACCATGCGGAGTACTTGCTAGGGATAACGTGCCCATCATCTATAGATCATGGACCGGCCGCGAAGGTGATCAGTGGGTGGTTCCCGATGACCTGAAGGACTCGCTATGGGGCAAGCTACAACACGTATTCCATTTCCCCCAAGGGTCAGAGTTGGTTGCAAAGAAACGTGCACTAAGTACCATGTGCACATGCTGGAAGAATTGGAAGACTCATCTGAATAAGAACTATGTGAAGAAGAATGTCACGCCAAATTTTAACACGTTTCCAAAGATAAGGGAATTTTGGAAGGACTTTGTGGAGTACAGAATTCAAAGAAGCCCGATAAAGGAGACGAAGAACAAGGCTAACGCGGATAAGAATATGTACCCTCACACACTAGGCACTGGTGGCTACGTGAAGAAAATACCTGCATGGGATAGCCGCGAACAAGAGCTAATCCTCAAGGGCGTTACTCCTGCGACGGCCGAGTTCATCGCACGATCAAAGCATCGGTTGTTTGGGAGGGGGCTTCGCCTCGAAGATGGCAGCTTGAGCTTCAGGAGCGATAGAGCCCGGAGGTGTCGCAGAAAATATCGATGCTCACGTGGAGTCTTCCCAAGGGCTTTTCAAGCCACAAAGGAAGAATGATGAGCTGACTGTTGCCCTGGGTAACAAGGAGCATCCCGGCGCACCCGAGGAGTTGGTTTGGTGCCGTGGAAAGAAGGCTTCCCACCGACGATCGTCGCACAAGCGGTCGAAAAAGACTAAGAGAAGATGAACCGCAAACGTCAATACAACTTGCCGTGGCAAAAGCGCTAGATGAAGAGAGAGAAGTCGATCAAGTTGTGGAGCAAGCAAGACAAAGCTCTCACCACGACCGCCACTCGATGACAACCCTCGGAACCTCGATCCGGTGTTCTTAAGAGCAACAAGGCCCACAACGATTCCGGAGAGCATCGACTCCATTTTCCATGGATGACATCACGTAACCGACACCGCAAGCTACATTTGTCCGCGACATGGCATTACCATCAAGGTGGCTGGCGGTGGCTTGGCCATGCGCCTCGCAGGTTCTCGTGACCGCCGCCTAATACCGGCGGGATTCGCCAGGTCGGCGAGACAGTGTAGTCCGACAATATCGCAAAATGGAGGTAGAGATTCCTAGCGAGGACTAAAAACAAACTTGGAGAAAACGTGCATGGCTTCTCGCGTGGCGCAAGAGCTTGATTATGTTCGCTCGGACGATGAGGACGACAACGACGACGACGATGATGAGCCGACTTCCACACGCAGACTGCCGCCACGAAAAGTGCAACTCCTCCACGGCACTAGTTAGGACAAGTCCAACTCCTCCGCCGCACCATCCACAAAAGGACCAACTCCTCTCCGCAAGACCACCAGAAAAGTCCAACTCCTCCGGCAAGACCATCCGAAAAAGTCCAACTCCTCCGCACCGACCAGAAAAGTCCAACTCCTCACCGCACATAAGAAGAAGTCGAACATCGACCATCTCGAAGTCCGCGATCGTCTTGTACCAAATCTCGGTCATCTGTGAAAGGCAAGACACTCGTAAGAAATTACGGCGATATGATCAAGAAGAACGCAAAGAGCAAACGCGAGGCCGAGGTAACATCTCACTTCCAAAAGGTGCCATCACCCGAGAAGACTAAAGTCGATGCTAATGCGCAGGAGTTTTTTCTTGAGTATGGCAAAAGCCAAAGAGACAGGCGGGCTTCAACCTTCGAAATGTCGGACTACGAGCGCATCTCCAGAAAGCAAAACTTGAAGATGGCTAGTGCTGAGGCGTCGATGTCGCAAGCTCAAAAAGATGCTGCTGATCAACAACGTCGTAATTACGAGCTAGGTCTAAGCTGGAAGTACATTAAGGGGCAACCGATGGCTCCCCCAAAAGATTTAGAGAACCTAACAACAAAATTGCGCAAGGCCCATCAAGATACATGCAGCGATGCTAAGAGGATATGTGGGCGATCCCAATGAAATACAAAGATTCGGATTTTCATAATGGGGATGGCATGTTCTGGTTAGAGTTCTGCGAATTGTATATGTTGTACCACCAGATGCTCGACGCCACATCGGGTCGACTGTGGACTTTGTAAGTCTCTATTTATATTATTGTATATTCTTCTACCGCTCAATCAGTATGTCTAACTTCTTTTTACATATGTAGAATGGAGATACGCTTATGTGCAAAAAATAAGGATGAAGATTTAGGATTTCTCGATCCGGGCTTGTTAACGAGAAACTCGTCCGTGATAACCCAAAGTTTGTTGAAGAGTATTTATTTAAGACTTTCTTCAAGCCGAGAAAGAAAACCTCCGTATTTGTACCCTATAACTTTCAAACATATTACCCTACTTCTAATATTGTTTTACTATTTTTACGTGACACGGTGTGGGACTAATAGGTCGTGTTAACATATATGTCTAGTTATCACCGGGTCCTCCTCGTCATCGAAGTTAGAAGCTAGCGGGGTTTATGTCTTGGACTCGTGGAGAAAAGAACTTCGTGAGTATGAACATAATTTTTGGAAGATGATGAATGTAAACTCGATCGCTATGCTATTGCTCTAGTAATATTTTATTCTATTGTATTTAAGGTTAATTACTATTTAAAATCATTCACAGCAGATTCACACGGTATTGCAAGAAAGGTGGTCCGATCTTCCCTACAGACAACTTTCAAAGTAATAACAGACTTTCCATGCATGAGACAGACCGGAAATAGTTTATCGATACTACGTATGTACAAATTTACATGCAATTGTCACGAAGACTGCCGGCTATAACGAAGACATGGTATATAATTACACATTCATGCCTACTTTTCTTTCATTTAACATCTATCATCATTAATTAAATTTCTTTTTCTTCAATAAATACGCTCCAAGTCGAGAACCAATCGATTCATCACGAGAGAAATTTTAGCAATTCAAGAGCACATCATTGATTCATTGACGAACAGTGTCATCGATCCAAAGGGCGAGTTCCACGACGAAAGCTTCGATCTAAAGTGAACGAGATGTACTCACACTACATTTGTGAACAGACTATTAATTGTAAAAAACTAAATATTGTGATGCTTTAATATATTTTAATTATGATCTAACAACGCTTCATATACTATATATTTGAAGGCAACATATCATGTGCACATAGGCCTTCCCGTACACATCGTGCACACCAACTAATAAAAGTCACGAAAACTACGAAAAAATTTAGATGTACTTCATAGATTATTTACCTATGTATATAATTGCGAGGTTCAAATTAATACATATGAGGACTTACAAAACACTTTTTGTAAGTCCTCATATGTATTGAATTTGAACCTAAATTTTATACATAGGTAGAGTAATCTATGAAGTACATCTACAAATTTTTTCGAATTCGTTGTCATCACTGGTTCGTTTAGGAACCGGCAGGATATACACGATCACCGCCGGTTCGTCATATAAGCGGCAGAGATATACATATATCACTGCCGGATTCTAGGTTGAACCGGCAGAGATAGTTGAGTATCACTGCCGGATGCTAGTGTAAACCGGCAGAGATAGTCTAATATCACTGCCGGTTGTATAATGAACCGGCAGTGATATCTATTATCACTGCCGGTTCCAGAGCCGGCAGTGATAACCCCGAGTATCATCGCCGATCAATGATCGCCGCGCCATAACCGCGATAGATGGCGTGACGAACCGGCGATGATGACCTATTCTGTAGTAGTGATTATTGTCGTTCCACTTTGCTGTAGTACTAGTAAGTAAAAGGGAGATACTAGGGCTCGGACGTCCGATCACTGTTCATCAAATCGGACGCCTCTTGCAACATTTTTTTTCTGCGCGTGCAACATTTTTTTCTAACGCGTGCAACATTTTTTCAACGTGTGCAACATCCGCATTCTTGTAGCAAATTTCACCGCTTTGTCGAGTGAATTTGTTGCACGCTGACGAAAAATGTTGCACGCGATGAAAAAATGTTGCAGTGTGTCCGAAAATTCCGGACGTCCGAACCCAAGTCATTAGGTAAGTAAAATCTCTCACGTCTTGGTTAGACAATTAACCTGCCAGCTAACGGATCGATCTATATGCTATTTTTTTTACAAGGCGACGCACAATCCACCACATCACACACATGTATAGTGTCTACTATGAATGCTAAGAAACCCATTTTTCGATAAATGCATACACATGCGTATACCCGAGCGACCAGAGTCAAACATAGGCAGGCTGAGTGCTCTACTGGCGTTCAAGCCAACCGAGCTAGAGTAGTTCTCGATCCATATGCTACTTTCCTACATTCAGTAGCATAAGAAAAATGAAAATGATTGAATAGAAGGAATCTGTAACTCTCATGCTGAGTGGAAAGTGGCAAAAGACAAAACCCTCTTTCTCACTAACCACCAATTATAGGGTTACTTTCTACATTTAAATTTATAGTGTATATTTTCTTTTAATACCTAGACAAAAATATTAAAATGACTATACTATCTCTAATTATTATCTCCAATCACTATATTCTATAAATATATATATATATATATATATTAGAGAGAATATAAAGTAAAGCTAGATATTTATTAGTATAGATGAAACGTCGCGTTAATTTTGTATTGAAATATAAGATATACTCTACGGGTGATAAGATCGTTCAAAAACACATCATGACAAGACCATTCAAGAATCTATCATATTTTTTTACGGAGAAAGTATCGTTCAAGTGGCCGACAGTGGTTGCAAAGAAAAGGAAAGAAAGTGACCGGTTGACAGCATACTTCCTGTAGAAAGCCTTCACTGAAGCGGTTGGTGTGGTTGTGCTCAAGGTTAAAAAATTCAATGAAATTCGGTGAAATTTCATCGAAAACCGGATTTCGAGCTACCCTGAATTTAAAACTACTAGCCGGATTAATTTTTTTAAAAAAATTTGAAAGTGCTACAGCAATTTCGGTTTTTTCGATGAAATTTCAGGGTTTTTTTTTCTGATTTTAAAATTTTTAGAGTCAGATTTGGTCAAATAACCGTTAAGAAAGTAATCTTATTTGAAAATTTGTTGAAAAACTAATTTTTTGAGACATTTTAAAATTTTGGCAGAAACACTGTTAAATTTTTATAAAATTATATAAGTTTTATAATGATCTAAAAAAATTATGGTACAATCTTTGGTAGTGTAGGCTGAGTGCTCTACTGGCGTTCAAGCCAACCGAGCTAGACTAGTTCCCGATCCATATGCTACTTTCCTACATTAAGTAGCATAAGAAGAACGAAAATGATTGAATAGAAGGAATCTGTAACTTTCTACATCTAAATTTATAGTATATATATTTCTACATCTGTAACTTTCTACATCTAAATTTTGGTAGAAACATTGTCAGATTTTTATAAAATTATATAAGCTTTATAGTGATTTAAAAATTTATGGTACAATCTTTGGTAGTGTAGGATCATACAAAAATTAAAAATAATTTAACTTCATTTTTTATCTTTAAAAAATCAAACACAAAATGAACATAATTGGGACAATAAAATTGTCATAATTTTATAAATTTTTTCGTGTGTGATCATGATCTAAAAATTTTATGAGAGATTAATAATTGTCTCAGTACCATTCTATAAAATTTTCAACCTTTTTGTTTGGTCAATCAAATCTATATATCCATTGAACTTCATTTGTTATATTATATTTCAAAAATCAAAAAGAGAAAGAACTTAAATGGCACCCTTCCTTATAAGAATTTTATAAATTCACTGGAGTGTGATCATGACTCAAAATTTTTATGAGATCTTAAGCATTTTCTTATCACACTTCTGTAAAATTTTCACAACTTTTAAACCTTTTTTGATTTCTAAAGCAAATATATGTATTGATCATCAGTCTTTTATCAGGATGTAGCTAGCACTGTCATTTGTTTGACCCACTTTTCTGCTAGAGCAAAACGGCCAAAATTTTGGCAATGTCGCCCGAAATTTCAGCAATTTCACCCAAAATTTCGGGTAAACAGGTCAAAATTTGGTTTTTTTCGCTAGCAAATGAACCAGATTTGAATTTTGGTTTTTGGATTTGACTGAAATTTGTCCAAAATACCGAGATTTCGTTGAAATTTTGGATTTCGGTCATACCCAATATTTTTCCCCAAATGATCTCGCTGTCGAGTGGTTTTCCACTGTTGCTAAGGGCGTTGCCGAGTTCACCGTCGTTGACTTCTCTAGATCTGTTACTTCTTGCCATGGGGAACCATCGCATCGCCGTGCGCTAGGTTGTTGTCTCTAGCTCTAGTGAGGATCTCGCGTCCCACAATGTCAATCTTCGCTCATGTTCTCCGCATAAGATCTGAAGTGAACGATCGAGATCAAGCCGCGTGTCAAGCACGAGTTCACCGTGAGCCGCTTCTTGCGTCGCTTGTGGCCATCTTTGCAACCACTAGAACATGAAAACCGATACAGATTAATATTACATACAACGCTTATTAGTGTCGGTTTTTTATGAAAACTGATACAGATTAATATTACATACAACGCTTATTAATATCGGTTCTTTATAAAAACCGATATAGATAGTGGTCTCAGTCAATATTACATACAACAACTTATTAGTATCGGTTCTTTATGAAAACTGATACAGATAGTGGTCTCGGTCAATATTACATGCTTATTAGTATCGGTTCTTGATGAAAACCGATACAGATAGTGGTCTCGGTCAATATTACATACAACGCTTATTAGTACCGGTTCTTTATGAAAACCAGTACAAATAGATTATTAGTATCAGTTCTTTATAAAAACTGATACTGATAGTTGTCTCGGTCATAAGCATCGGTTCTTTATACAAACCGATACAAATAGTATTCTTCATCAGAATCGGTTTTCTTCATGAATCGATACAAAATGCCTGAGCTCGGGCTGCTTTAATGAGTTGCGCACTTTGGTTCTTCCCTCCTGCCATTTCACTGGTAGCCCACCCTCTCAAACCCTAGCTTGCATCCTCGGCCATAGCGACCAGCTTCCCCCTCCAGTGCCTCCTCCCCACCGGCACCTCCTGTACAACTCCAAAGTAGATTTTGGTAGTGTTTCCTTATTGTTCTCCGAATACATTGCTATCCAGAGGCATAACACGCACCCTGTACCACCTCAGTTCAGGCGGCTATGAGGGGAAGAAGGCATAATGGGCATGACTAGCTAAGGACTGCGTGAACTCTAGGACGGCGATGCCTTACACCCACATATGTGAGGAGCGGGCACGTGACTTGGTATTAGTGAGGACAAAGAAAACAACCGACGGGCATCTTGTAGTTGCAAACCTCGCTACCACGCACATCGTCCCCACCATCGTAAGACATCTAACTTAGATATTGCAATTGACCAACTTGTTGTATTTTAGATCTAATTCATACTCTTTTCTTGCAGGAGGAGGTAAGCTAGTAGAAAGAGTAGGGTACCTTTCAGAGCCAAAGGTCGAAGAACATCTTATTGTTTGCGATCGGGAAGCCCGACCATAGGGGTCGGGTGCTTGCCGTAGGGGCAAGGCATATGAAGAAGTTCTACTTCCAAGATGACGCTGCAAGTGCTAGATCAAGATCATGGGAGGCAGTGCAGAGCGACTCAAGGACACGCTTAGGGAGTAGCTGAGGGAGGAGATGATGGCACGTGAGGAGTGCTTGAGGCCCGAGATGATGGTCATGATCTTCCAGATTCAGAGCTAAATGCCCTCACCTCTCGTAGAGAAGCCTATGCCTCGACCAAGCAGCTACGGCTCAAAAAATGATAAGACCGGTCTCCAGCTAAAGGTAATAATTAATTTTTTCTGACCTAAAGCTACGAGTGTAACTTACACAATATTTTTCTTCAAGTTATGCGACTTCTTGCATGCACTGCAAGTGCCACTCATCTTGACGGAGGACGAATTTTTCGTTGAGGTCGCATGCAGGTTACATTTCCATGCAAGGAGACTGACACTGTGTATGGTCAACCTTTGGGGAAGGGCTACATGATGGTGCAGGTGGACTACGTCCACGAAGACTTCATATCACATATGCTCAAGTTCCCCCCCAACGAAGATATCACCACTCTCGGGCATGCACGTATGTCGTTCATCAAGTGCCCCACAATAGGTGTTGTACTGGTAAAGGTAAAAATCCCCTGCGTCTTCTCTACCATTCTAGTAGTACTGTAATAAGTTAAATATACGCGTGCTTCGTAGGTTCCTACTGTACCTGCTCCTGCTCCCATCACTGTGACAAGTTCTACACAGAGTGCAGAGCTAATATGTAAAAGGACTAGCACGACACCACACCCATAGAACCATAGGAGGCCTCGGAGACTCCTTCTGCTAAGAAGGCAAAGCTAACAGAGACTACAACACTCCCTAAGGTATATGAAAAGCCTATTGCCCTGACCTCAAAGACTTCTTCACCCAAAAAGATAGTCCATAGGCCACAGACAACCCTTATGATTTTAAGGCCTCGACATGGGAAACCCCGATTGCATCCACTAATTGAATAATCTAGGCAGTGTACTCGCATGCTCCATGGATGGTACATTGATAGGATGAATGAGGAAGAGTGTCAAGTTGACTTCAATGTGAAGTATAAAAGGGTAAATTTCCACCACGACGAGAATGAGACATTCCCAGTCAGTTTTGAAGATCTGTTTTGTGTGTACCACTGATAGCCGTTGATATTTCTACTTTACGATCCTGGATGCTATGAGTATCGCACCATACAACATGAGCTGATGACTTTTATAGGATCTCGTATTATGTTTTCTAACATTCAACATGAGTTGTAGGGCAATGAGACAGTGAGCCGTGACGAATCAACACCTAGTTGGGTTTGTCGACCCCGATCTTATGTCTACAACTATAGCTAGGCTTCAACCGGAATTTGTTGCCGACTACATCAAGAGGACATTGCATGCTAAGTCGAAGAAGGACTTCGTTGTATTCCCGCACCATAAGGAGTATGTAGTACTTTACCCTTTAATTACTTGTACCACTTAAACCGTATGCTAACTTATTTCCTTGTGTTACATACCATTTAATAAGCAACTATTGGGTTCTACTCGTCCTCGTTTTGAGTGAAAACACAATCTATACTTTTAACTTGATCGAGAAGAGACTAATAGCCTACTCGATCAAGCCTTTTTTGGAGAAGTAAATATATTATTGTAACCTAACACTTTTTGAATTTAACTACATTAATTTTTTTGACTCAATAGCACCTCTCCAATGTATGTAAGGGTTTCTCGGCCTATGTCAATGAAGGAGGGTCACATGATGACAAAAAGGGCATGGAGCTAGAGTATAAGCACTTCAAGGTACAAGTGCCTAGCATATATATACATGATTAATTTTTTACGACATCTAATCTTTGTGTGTTAATTTCTTTTCTCTTCACAGTGTCATTAACAGGGCAGCGATTTTTTCTCTTTTCACAGTGTCATCAATAGGGCAACGATGACCTATGCAACTTCTATGTCATGCAAAGACATGTCGGTCGTGGTCGTGCGGCTCACACCTTTTCCTAAAGTATATGTACATGCATAATAATATACTTAGCATTTTACATACAAATTTTGAAACTTAAATTAATGCACTCATTTCTATTTTATAGAAGATCAATATCCCCGAGAAGAGCTTAGACAACAAAGCACTCAATAATTTACGAGACCATTTGTCTTTGGTGGTACTGGTTAGAAGTTATATAAGAGGACAATAGGTTTAGAGATCTGAAGTGTCCTACTAGTCTATATGTAAACAATATTAATTATATATGTCAATGTGATTTGCATGTGTACTTGATTGTTAAGCATGTTTGTGTTGTATATTGTGAACGAATATGATATATGTGTTGTAATAAAGTATTTGTGTTTTGTGAATGTGATATGTGCATTTTGTATTTTGCATCATGAATGTGATATATATATATATATATATATATATATATATATATGCATACTATTAATATGTGCTATTATTGAGGACAAAAAAACAACAAGCGGGCATCTTGTAGTTGCAAACCTCGCTACCACGCACATCGTCCCCACCATCGTAAGACATCTAACTTAGATATTGCAATTGACCAACTTGTTGTATTTTAGATCTAATTCATACTCTTTTCTTGCAGGAGGAGGTAAGCTAGTAGAAAGAGTAGGGTACCTTTCAGAGCCAAAGGTCGAAGAACATCTTATTGTTTGCGATCGGGAAGCCCGACCATAGGGTCGGGTGCTTGCCGTAGGGGCAAGGCATATGAAGAAGTTCTACTTCCAAGATGACGCTGCAAGTGCTAGATCAAGATCATGGGAGGCAGTGCAGAGCGACTCAAGGACACGCTTAGGGAGTAGCTGAGGGAGGAGATGATGGCACGTGAGGAGTGCTTGAGGCCGAGATGATGGTCATGATCTTCCAGATTCGTGAGCTAAATGCCCTCACCTCTCGTGAGAAGCCTATGCCTCGACCAAGCGACTCACGGCTCAAAAATGATAAGACCGGTCTCGGCTAAAGGTAATAATTAATTTTTTCTGACCTAAAGCTACGAGTGTAACTTACACAATATTTTTCTTCAAGTTGCGCACTTCTTGCATGCACCTGCGAAGTGCCAGCTCATCTTGACGGAGGACGAATTTTTCGTTGAGGCTGCATGCAGGGTTACATTTCCATGCAAGGAGACTGACACTGTGTATGGTCAACCTTTGGGGAAGGGCTACATGATGGTGCAGGTGGACTACGTCCACGAAGACTTCATATCACATATGCTCAAGTTCCCCCCCAACGAAGATATCACCACTCTCGGGCATGCACGTATGTCGTTCATCAAGTGCCCCACAATAGGTGTTGTCTTGGTAAAGGTAAAAATCCTGCGTCTTCTCTACCATTCTAGTAGTCTTGTAATAAGTTAAATATACGCTGGCTTCAGTGAGGTTCCTCTGTACTGCTCTGCTCCCATCATCGTGACAAGTTCTACACAGTCTGCAGAGCTAATATGTAAAAGGACTAGCACGACACCACACCCATAGAACCATAGGAGGCCTCGAGACTCATACGCTAAGAAGGCAAAGCTAACAGAGACTACAACACTCCCTAAGGTATATGAAAAGCCTATTGCCCCGACCTCAAAGACTTCTTCACCCAAAAAAGATAGTCTGCATAGGCCACAGACAACCCTTATGATTTTAAGGCCTACGTACATGGGAAACCCCTGATTGCATCCAGCTAATTGAATAATCTAGGCAGGTGTACTCGCATGCTCCATGGATGGTACATTGATAGGATGAATGAGGAAGAGTGTCAAGTTGACTTCAATGTGAAGTATAAAAGGGTAATTTTCACCACGACGAGAATGAGACATTCGGTCGGTTTGAAGATCTGTTTTGTGTGTACCATTGATAGCCGTTGATATTTCTACTTTACGATCCTCGATGCTATGAGTATCGCACCATACAACATGAGCTGATGACTTTTATAGGATCTCGTATTATGTTTTCTAACATTCAACATGAGTTGTAGGGCAATGAGACAGTGAGCCGTGACGAATCAACACCTAGTTGGGTTTGTCGACCCCGATCTTATGTCTACAACTATAGCTAGGCTTCAACCGGAATTTGTTGCCGACTACATCAAGAGGACATTGCATGCTAAGTCGAAGAAGGACTTCGTTGTATTCCCGTACCATAAGGAGTATGTAGTACTTTACCCTTTAATTACTTGTACCACTTAAACCGTATGCGAACTTATTTCCTTGTGTTACATACCATTTAATAAGCAACTATTGGGTTCTACTCGTCCTCGTTTTGAGTGAAAACACAATCTATACTTTTAACTTGATCGAGAAGAGACTAATAGCCTACTCGATCAAGCCTTTTTTGGAGAAGTAAATATATTATTGTAACCTAACACTTTTTGAATTTAACTACATTAATTTTTTGACTCAATAGCACCTCTCCAATGTATGTAAGGGTTTCTCGGCCTATGTCAATGAAGGAGGGTCACATGATGACAAAAAGGGCATGGAGCTAGAGTATAAGCACTTCAAGGTACAAGTGCCTAGCATATATATACATGATTAATTTTTTCTGACATCTAATCTTTGTGTGTTAATTTCTTTTTCTCTCTTCACAGTGTCATTAACAGGGCAGCGATTTTTTTCTCTTTTCACAGTGTCATCAATAGGGCAACGATGACCTATGCAACTTCTATGTCATGCAGCACATGCTGGTCGTGGTCGGCGGCTCACACCTTTTCCCTAAAGTATATGTACATGCATAATAATATACTTAGCATTTTACATACAAATTTTGAAACTTAAATTAATGCACTCATTTCTATTTTATAGAAGATCAATATCCCCCAGAAGAGCTTAGACAACAAAGCACTCAATAATTTACGAGACCATTTGTGCTGGTGGTACTGGTTAGAAGTTATATAAGAGGACAATAGGTTTAGAGATCCTGAAGTGTCCTACTAGTCTATATGTAAACAATATTAATTATATATGTCAATGTGATTTGCATGTGTCTTGATTGTTAAGCATGTTTGTGTTGTATATTGTGAACGAATATGATATATGTGTTGTAATAAAGTATTTGTGTTTTGTGAATGTGATATGTGCATTTTGTATTTTGCACTGCGAATGTGATATATATATATATATATATATATATATATATATATGCATACTATTAATATGTGCTATTATTGAGAATATGCAAAAATGAACACCCCTATAAGGGTCATAGGAACCGATTCTGATGACCTCATCATTACAATCGGTTCTTTGAAGGAACCGATACTGATGACTATCTCATTACAATCGGTTCCTTCAAAGAACCGATTCTGATAAGGTGGTCATCAGAATCGGTTCCGCATAAAAATTGATTCTTATGACCCCTCATCAGAATTGGCTCATAAAAACCGATTGTGATGATCACTAGCTAACTGTTATAACTCCTCTTCATCACTATCTAAAGACTTTGTATCGTCACTAGAACTGACTATAATGACAAAGAAGAACCGATTCTGATGTATATTCTTGTAGTAGTGGAAAGGTAAGGTTCTTATCCTGTAGCATTAATTGGTGCTTGATTAGGCTTCGAGGATGTTAATGTTTCTTTTTTTTAGGGAAACATGGGATATTAATGTTGCAAAAGTATCTAAGCACTTGGATCCAATTCGTGATTTTTTTTGGAAAGTTTTGGGAAGAAATTAGAATGAATAATTTGAGGCGATTGCATTGGAAGCTTTAGCTCTTCCATATAGATGCTTGATGACGTGGCACGCTGATAAACACCTTCTTAAACACTTCATTGTTCGATGCCCCATAGAAGTGGCTAGGTTGACTATGCAGGGGTCTAACCGTATGCATGTGGGTAACCATGCATGTACTATGAGCAAGTGCACATTGAGTTACATATATGTCATCGCAAAAAAAAGTTGAACTGTGACATGTACTGATTGGCTGTAACTCCCCTAAAAATATAATAATCCTTCACTTTAACAACATACGGGGAAATAATTATAACTAAAAGCAAATTAACACCCGTAAAAATATGCTGACGTTTGTCCAAAAGTGGATAGAGCTCCGGATGAACCGAACAAGCGTACGCATGTTTTATGTGTAGGCACAACAACCCTATATATGAATTTGCTAGCACAAGTCTTAAAAAAGATTTCTCTAGGTTACTCGTGGTTTACTTTTTATGGTGCTTGGATGTTATGGTAATCATATATTAGTTGCAATCGGAAGATCCAATAAGTGGATAGTTTTCTAAATAAAACACTTCTAACACAGGTTTTGACTAATCAATCTAACTACAATTTAATGGCCGTTGTTTTCAATATATAGCACAACTCTAACCTTAGATTTTTAGGTGATAACACCCACTTCTAAGCAAGAAACTATGAATGAAATACCACTAAAGCAGTAGGAGACAAGCACCGCACATCAACATCGGATGTTTTGTCTCCTTCAAAATATGAGAGGACCGACCAAATTGAACGATGGATGGTTAGGATTATCATTAAGTGCCTTCCGAACAGCAGCCTCTGCTTCTAGATTGCCAGCACCACCCAGCGTTAACTGAAATGTAACATGGCTGAGAGAAGGAAGCTTCTCCAAACCGAAATCAAATCCACCGTAAAAATGTTTGGTCCGAGACGCATTGAACCTAAAATGAAGCCTTTGAAGCTTTGGCATAGCCCTTGGTTGAAACATGAGCCCCATTTGGTCTGTGAGAACGTGAAGATGTTGTAGACACCGGAATGCATATGCAGCGCTGTGAATGATGATCCTTTCTTTGCGTTCCGGGTATTTTTGTGCTTCTAGCCTGAGAAAGCGAAGAGACGGCAACTCTGCAAGTGTGTCCACCACGATGGATACGGTGTTGAGGGAGGAGAGTGAGGAATTTATCCACCCTGGGAATGCCTCGAATCTGATCCTGCTCACGAACCTTTGGAGACCGGAAGGAACCCCTTGCATGAAATCTAGGGATAAAAATATTGCGAATTCCACTGTTATGTCGAGATCTTGTAATTTGTTGCACCTCTGCAGACACTTGAGGAAGGCTTCCCTGCAATTTCCATTATCCACGGTATCTATATCGACCTCAATACGAAGGACCCTCAGCTCAGTCAGAGTACCAATCTCTTGCATTTCGTACTCGGTGACGACATAGATGCCTACCACCTCCTGCAGAGATTTCATGTTCCCTAGAGTCACACCTTGTGGCAGCCTCACTCTGCGACTGATCAGCCGTACCAGCTGTCCTAGGTTAACAAAAGACTTTGGCAACTGTACTTCTCCATGATCAAAACCTGCTGTAACGTCCAACGTGTGCAGAAACTGTAGATTCCCTATACTCTCGGGGATTTCTTTGATACCATGTAGCCGAAGAAACCTCAGGAGACGCAAGTTGTCGACATCCTTAGGGCCCGTTTGTTTCAGCTTTGGATTCTCTAAAAGCTGATTCTAGATTGTGGTTGTAGAGAAGTTGATTCTCCAAAAGCTGGAATCCAAAAGCACATATAAAGTGGATTGTGGATTCTAGTGTATATACGTGGGCTGGATTGTGAGAATCAGATTCTAAAATTAGACTGTTTGTTTCTGATTCTACTTTTAGGACCAAAATTTAGAATCAAAAGCTAAAACAACAGGGCCTTAACATCTAATATAGTAGAGATCACAGGAGATTTTGTTACTTTTCATTGTCTCTGGGAGGCAACTTTGACTATTAGTTAGATGTACTTAGCTGGATATTTACTTACAGCCTGTTTGGATCCTAGGATTTGAAATTGATTTTCGGAATTATATTCTAGGAAACAGATTCAACAAGAATTCAATTACGTAGAATTTGATTGAATTCAATTTTTCTGTTTGGGTGAACATAGAATTCATTTCTGAGAATCAATTTCAAAATGTTGTTTGGATGAACGAAATTACAGAATCTATGTTTGGATCACTAGCTAGCACAGAATGATCGAGTTATGAGGATTCGGACTACTAAAAGCAGATGCTCCTACGACTGACACATTGTTAACATAAAACTATATACTATATACTAGAAAAAGAGATGACATTTCTCAAGCTATTCATCACTTCTTGAGTTGCTTCAGGAGCCATCTCTTCCTCCTCTCCATTGGTAGTGCCAACAAACTCTCAAACTTGCGCTCGTTAGCAGTTAGGATATCATACAATTCAAGCTCCGTATCTTCATCTAATCCTTCTATCTCATTCAATGTTGCAAGAATTTCTTTGGAGGAAGAGCCTTTTGGTCTCTCATCTTTAAGAGCTTGGTGAACTTGTCAAACTTTTCACCATCATGGAAGGAAAGGAGTCACCAGAGCGCCGCCTTTTTAGACTTGCAGATGTTGAAGATGAACTAGGATCTTTAATGCTAATAGCTTCATTAGCCATTTCCTTTGAGCTATCTGTCATTGTCCTAGCAGACCTCACCCGATTGCATGATCTTTTCCATATACTAGACTAATTAAATCCCAAAACAAGACAGTCTTGTACTGCACCCACTTGCCTCCTTATTTTTCTCGCAAGAATGATTTAAATCACTTGCAAATCACATGGAGAGAACAAATGTAAAGATATTAGTAAGAGGACCCTAACCTTTAGTAATCGATAATGGTTCAACAAAACAAGAACTAGCAGTTATGATCAATCAAACAAGAGGCAATAGTCTGAGCAAGAACAGATAATTATATAATTGGGCCACTATCAAGTACTACTAGTTGCAGCCTACCAAACAGTAGTCATGGAACAATAGAAGCAAGGAATAGAAAATCTACCTCAATATAAGCTTCCCAAAGCTGCGTCCTTTGTCACAACAGAGATTCTATTTTTGTTTGAGTTCCAACCAAATCCATTGGTCCCAAGCATTCCATTGATAATGATGCGATTGCTTGTCAAAGGTCTTGTTTCTAGACATTATGTTTTCTTTTGTGATATCCACACCACATGTCTCACGGACATTTTTATGGCATTTGTGTAGACATGAGATTTCCAACCATTTTGACACTTATCTCCTTGTTATAGTGTTCCACAAAAGTATCAAGAAGTGCTTTGTCCATGTCATCATTCCAAGCAACATAACCTCGGCACGACTTCTTGCTCTTCTCCATGTCCTACAACAACATATTTGAAGGTAAGAACATACAATTTTAACCACACATAGTCATACAACAATATACATACAATTTGTGAAAGTAAGAAAAACCATACATTGAAAGTAAGTTTATTGACCACATCTAGCTTGGTAATCAACAAACATTTGGTTAGCCATAGTATCCCTAAAATTGTTCCACTCATTGGATGATTGAACATGTGTAATCATACTCATTTCACTTTGAGCTTCAGCAGATTCAACAGATATCACTTCATCAACTTGATGTATGAGTAAATCATCCATATCTCTCTGTCTATCAATTACAAAGTTGTGTAATATGCAACAAGCATTAATTATTCGATCGCATGAATTTAGTACAAATGAGTTTACATGCTTACATAAATTAAAATTGAATTTTTGCTAGATTACTATCTACAAGATACCTGATTTTGTAAGTCAAAATATGAGTTACTTCTCAAGATAACCCACCTCATCTTCAATAACCCAAACGTCCTCTCAATCACATTTCTAGGTAGCGAATGCATGATTGAATAGCTCTCTTGCGAGAGATGGGTTATTCCTTGAGCAACCCATTCATTCAAGTGGTAGCGAGTGGATCGATATGGAGCAAGAAATCCGGCCCATTGGTGTATCCAGCATCTACTAGGTAGTATTTACCATTGAACAACAAAAGCATCATCTCGTGCCATCGCATCACGCAACACACGTGAATCTGATGCCGAACCTTCCCATCCCGCTAAAACATAGACAAACTTCATCTACCGATCACACACACCTAAAACATTGGTGTTGATCCGCTGCTTTCTATTCCTATACCTCCCTTGGTCAGCCAAAGGCACCAAAACATCAATGTGTGTACCATCTAGTGCACCAAGGCAATCTTCAAACCATTTCCACTTCAAATCCTCAGGTTGTGCGGCTGATGGGTCGGGTAGCTTAATAAAGTCATGGCATAATGCTAGAATACCACGTAGTACCTCATTGAAATGACGGCTAATCGGTTCAAGTGACCACCCATATGTGCTACGAATTATCCTCATCTTTGTGCCATGGCCCACTATAAGCAAAAAGATTGCCACCTTTTCTTCTCTTGACACATTTAAAGTGTCATGCATACCACACCTTTCACGTAGGATGGCACATAGGTCAAAAATGACCTCTTAGTTAGGCGCAAACTATCATAGCGATAAACATTTGACCCACGATCTGATTCCTTAGCATTTGCTTTCTTCTTTCAACGTCTCTCTCTACCATTTCATCACTACCAACAATATGTCTAGGTCTTCTTTTATGATACCAATGTGCAATCATAGTCATGACGGAGAAAACAAACATAGCAGCTACTCTCTTTCTTTTCTTCCTACGTTTGAACCTCATTTCAACCTCGGTTGTGTTAACAAAATGCACATTGTTGTTGGGCATCTACAGTACATGATTAGGAAAATGCTTTAGTATGAAGAAATAAGGCACAAACCAGCAGTTGTAAAATCATAGCCAATGTTTTAGGCAGTACCATCACTATAGGTGTTTTAAACTAGCAGTGTAAAAGTTTGGAGGATGGCCTGAAACCTGAATGGACCACTCCAGTGAGCTATAATAAAAAGTAACACATGGGCGTTCAATTATATTGCAAGAAACTAATGGTGTTCAGCCTTCCTCCAACTAGTGTTACATAGTCTTGACATACATCCAGATCGATTGATTACCTTGATGTGCCTGGCCAAGGAGATGTGTGGAAGCAGATAACGCCTAGGCGCGCAGATGCCGATCTCGTAATGGGCGGTGTGAGGTGGTGGCTTGACAACGCCTGAGATCGAGTAGAGCTGTACATGGTTAAAGACGCTTGAAAAAGCTCTTGAATTGTGCATTGTCATGTCCAAAAATCAAAGGAAAATGCTAAAGACACATTGGAGCGGTAATCGATCTGGTACTAACTACCCAAGTTACACGAACTGAATAGCAGTAGTGTTCTACAATGGTTAGAGAGCTAGCTGGTCGCCACCTACTAGTGGATTTGCAAAAAAAATGTTTCAAACACGATCGGGCAAAACATGTATGTAAAAAAATCAACATAATCGCACCAAGTAGTATAATTGAGAGATCGGAACCGTGGTATGTTTATTGCTCTCATACTACCATATCGCCGACGATACTAATCGAGAGATCGAAGCGAGCAAGTAGTATACAAATATTGCTCGCATACTACCATATTGTTGATCGAACCGGATCACTTTACGCAAAATATGGTTCTCGAGATCAAAAGGAAGTGAAGGGCGATACAGAGATCGAGGACACCGGGAGACGGGTCACAGATTGAGGATGGGGAGAGCGGAGGTCCCCGAGCAGAGACGCTAAGGAGCCTGAGGACGAGGCAGAGGAGGGGGCGATGGAGGGGGGCGGCACTAGGAAACCCTAGCCGCCATGACGAGCAGGAGTGGCGAGACCGGACCGTGTCGGGGGTGTGGCGCACGGGGGAAGATGGATGGAGGCGAGCGATAAGGTGGGAATGGAATCGGTTTCTATTTTTAAGCCCAGGAATCTATCGTGGGCTGCTGATTCAGGCCGTGGAAAGGTTTGGAATCGCAGTTTCCAATTCGAGGACAGGCCAAACACGATGGGACTGGAAAATGATTCCAATTCGGCCCAATTCCCTGGATCCAAACGGGCCCTTATATCATTTTTCAAATACCCAAGCTAGATATTTGGAAAGATATTATTGGTCAAGGTTAGAAACATTTGGTTCCCACCAATGTTTCAAATAGTGGGCTATAGTAGCGCTAGAGTGGTTTGTGGCATTGGATCCTAAGATATACGCTAGCTAAACCTTCGCTATTGTAGCTCCTGATGTCATAGCACGTCATCGATTGAGATATTTTTTCCTAGAAAATTCATGGATAGAGTGATAGCTCCTGACGCCAGTATGTAGCTCCTGACGCCACTATGTTACATAAAGTACCTTTTTACTTGTTAACAAAGACTTGTCATATTTCCATAGGAAATTCCAATATGAACTTAAGTTTACATGCACCCATGTTTCAAAAAGTGCACTTGAACTTTCAGAAAATCATTGCACAAAATTACGAAATCATTGTACACAATTACAGATTTATAGATGTGAAGTGTGCACCCCCCTCCAAATTTCTCTAGTTTTGTGTCGGGACCCGAATCTGCAAATCCGGACCCTCTGTGTATTCCGTACTAGTCCATGATCACGCTAGTACACACAGGATAAACAGTTTGAAGTACCACAATCATACACAGCAGAATTAGTAATAAAGTACTTCAAACATGAATATAAACGAGTTACAACACCTTATGGTCACCTTACAAAAATTCGCCACGCTGGGCGATAAATAGCAAGAGTAGCATTAGTTCAATAGCGGAAGCAAAAGTAAAGCAATGAACCCATCATATCGCCACAGGCAACCGACTAGGCTTAATCCCTAATCCTCATGGCCTTCGTTGAACTCCTCTTCCCAAGCTAGCATAGCTTCTTCTTCTGAGGTTTTTGTTAAAGCAAGGGTGAGTATACAACATACTCAACAAGTCATGCACAAATGCAGTTTTATTACTACATGCATGGCTTATTCCAAAGGAAGGCTTAAATGGTTATTTTGCATAAAGTAGCATTTCTTTTAACAGGTAATCCTTAATAGATTAAAAGCGGTAAACCAATATCAATAATAATTAATTTCTCAATTCTTTTCCAAGAGTTTGGCACACAGCCCTAGTTTCATTCATCAGTCTTTGGCACACAGCCACCCATTCCTCATTTTTATTTTATGAAAATCTAACCCTTGACTGTAATCCCCGAGCATTGTCCAATACCGCGGACACGGCTATTCGAATAGATTTAACACACACACTCTGCAGAGGCTGTACACTTTACCCACAGGATACAGTCGCTCACCACACAGGTGATTGATTGCAACAAAGTCTTTCGGAGACTAACACTTAACCAGTGATCCTCTCGATGTGCCTTTCTAACACTTCCTCACACTGAGCCAAAGTTTAGAAACGGCAGATCTGATTGGATGGGTACCAAGCCACAACGACAGTCGCTCCCCCATACAGTTACATTTTTGTGTATGCTTGTTGCCCGAGTGTCAAGCGAAAGATATTAGAGACCTACTAAACTAGGTCCGTCCCATTCCGGACAAGTGGTTGTACGAGAAACTCAGTTCAAAGGCTCGCAAGGTAAAGTCCTTAACTGTCCCGGGCAAGACATCCATTTTATACTTCTCGGCACACATCCTTCACAATCTTTCATACATCCCATTGCCACACAGGCCCACCCGGCACGAAGCCTTCTCGCCACTTGCCCCGGTCCAAAACATTTCCCACCCCGGGTTTGCATTTATGCAACACATGCCAATGCCCACTTCATTGCACGAGTAGAACCACACAGGTCGCTACCCTCAATTCCATTTCATGACATCATCGCATTATTCCAAAATGCGTTCCATAATTATTTAGTCAGTATTGATTTGCTAATTGAAAGACATTCAACGCATACAAGCAGGCTAAGCGACTAATCACGGTCTAACCTCCCGTGTTGGCATTAATATAGCAACCAACATAATTTAGCATTCTAGGGTGACAAGGTGTTCAGGGCATACAATGACATTAACAAGGTGGCATAATCAAAATGGTATGTTTAGCTACCTTTCCCAACATAAACAATTTCATTTTTAACTAAAATAGCATGCATAAATTGAATCGAAATACATTTTAAAATCTAGGGGCAATATGGTCAAAGCATGACTTGCCTTCGAAAAGCAGTTGGTTTTGGTCCGGCTCTTGCGACGGGTCTTCGAATTCTCCCTCGGCGACTTCTGGCAACTCGGAGTCTACTCGCATTAAGCAAACACACAATAATTACACAATACAGACAGCAATATCAACACTAAAAATAAAATAAAAATCACCATTAAATAGTTTACATTTTTACAAATTTTTGGGCACTGGAATCACCCAAATCCGAGTTAAAATGCAAAAGTTATAGCATTTGCAAGTTTTCTGAAATTCAATTAAAGAAAAACCGAATTAAGTGATTTATTTTTCTACTGAAAATTCGGTTAAATCCTCACGGTGACACGTGTCGACACCAGAGAATGCCACGTCGGCTCGACCCATCGACACGTGGGCCCAGGATGACGTCATCTTGACGTCGGCACCTGATGGTCACCCAGCGGCAGTGGGCCCCATGAACAGTACACGGACCAACAGGAAGCTAACACGCGGCACACACACAACAGCCCACGTGACACAAATTTTCCCGGCCGTTCTATTCAAATCCAACGGTCGGTATTCGGCATCGGCTGCGCCTCCACACGGCTTACGTGGCTAGATCACAGCCCTAGATCAAAGATCTAACGGATGCGATTACTCGAGCAGAACACTATTCACCGCGCCTACGTGGGTGCACTAGAGCGGTCGGATGAGAATCCAACGGCCATGGTTACCCGGACGATTTCCTATTGCAAGCCTACGTGGCTTAATCTCGGCCGCATAGCAAGGATCGAATGGCCATTTTCAAGCGCTTCAACAACGTCTACGTGGATTCATTAGAGCGGTACGATTTAGATCTAACGGGCATTATCAGATGTATCAAGGATAGCTACGTGGCTTCTCAGGTCCATACGATGAGGATTCAACGGCCAAGATCTACTAATACTGCTTTGCCCTGAATTCAAAAGAGAATACGTGGCTTTACCTCGGGCGTCCGATGAGAATCCGACGGTTGAAGCGAGTTGCGAAGCTCCGACGAAGAGACGGCGGCACTTGTCGCCGGACTCGGAGAAGACGACGCGGCTTGAGGCGCTTCGAGGCTTCTCTGGCATGAAGAAGTGGTCTAGTCGAGGCGGCGGAACACGACAAACTCAGTGAAGGCCTCAGCTGCGGCGGAGAGCGGCGGACGGCGGCGAAACGCGAAGAAAACCGAGGCGGAGGAGAGTAGCTACTCTGGCGAGCTCGGCGAGGTCTATGGTGGATGGCAGAGCGAGAGAAGGGCAAAATGAGTGGAAGGAAGTCACGCGTGCACCGGGTATATCACTGCTCGGGCGAGTCTTGGAATCTTGTAAATCTCGACATGATCCTCGGCACCCTACTGGCGGCGGCGAGCGATGATGCTCTCTCCAGAGATCAAGATTGTCACATCGCACCGTTTGATCACGATCCAACGGCGCAGATTGAATAACGGTTCGGTGAGGCTGTGCCACGCGTCGACATCCTAACGGTCGCTTAACGTGATCCAACGCCTCGCGTGCTCTGACGACATGGCCCAAGCTGCGACCGTCCGTCGGTATTGCGTGGCGCGAAACAATGGGCGCTAGGGTTTAATTTGGCGTGGCATAGTGTTGGGCTCGGCCCAATACTTTAGCAAGGCTATTTCCAGGTTTTGTCAATAAAAACAATTGTGGAAAATCAAACTAATTAATTAGGGCACCAAAAATACCCGAACAATTCTAGAAAAATTCCAGAAAATATTTCAGAGTATTTTGAGCCTAAATAAAATATTTTCATTTATTTTTGATAATTACCTTTTATGATATTTAATTATTCAAGAAAGGATAATCTAAAAATAATTTCAATTAAATCAATAAATTCGAGAAAATTAGATAAATTCAATTAAATGTAATTAAATTTTAATTAATTCACAAAATTTTAAATAACTCTAAAAATTTAAAATTTGGCCAAATTTCGGGACGTTACATTTTGCCACTAGTTGTAGTAGCATATAATGTTTGTTAGATCCAAATGTTGTACCTATCGGTTAACCATTTTATACGAAGCGATAACGAAAGTGTAAACGGGGTGCTTTACATACGTGGACTTGTCCCACGATGGGCTAGGGTCTGAGTGAATTTTGGGCAAGGGTGCCATCCAACGACACCACAAAGCGAGGACAAAAGTGTAAGCGGGGTGCTATGCATGAAGGGGAACGGGTAGACTACTCTAGCATAAAATCAAAATTTTCTACCATATAACTAATGAACCACTGTAAATTATAGATCACAGAATTACCACTAGACGCACAGACCCGTAGCAGAAGTATAGTTGATATAGCGCTCTGTTGCAATTGTAGTCATACTAGCCTCACATCTCCTTCAACATCTCCTAACCATCACAGGTCACGGATCGTGACCTTCATAGGTCAGGGCGTGATTGTCATAGGCTAGGGATGTCTTCGCGTTGAAGCCTCACAGCAACACCTCCAAGGTATCCATAAGTACAGGGTAGGGATGCCACGCGCTGGAGTACTAACGTCGGCTGCGTGGTTTTGAGCAAAGGAGTGGTAATGGCTAGGGTTTTAGCAATTTTGAATACCTATTGTGGCTCTCTCTACCCCAAAAACCAGCACCCCCTCCCTTTAAATAGATGCCCACAATGGGTTTCTATATTAGAGGCCCATTAGGAACTCGTAGGCCATCAAAATTCATATCACCATCCTAATTTAGTCCCAACTATTTAAACGTGCGACCCTATAGGTTTAAGTATATTTGGATATCACTACTACAAAACACCACATCACTGCCGGTTCGGTTCCAAACTGGCATCACTGCCAGATATTGGAACCGGTAGTGAGTGGTCGGCAGTGATAGTCGGACTATCATTGCTGTTTCTAGAACCGGTAGAGATACTGATATCACTCCCGATTTATATGCGAACCGGCAGTGATAGTGTAAATCCAAAAATCACTCGGTAAAATCAAAAAATAAATTTATTTGCACCTGGACCAACCTGTATTTACTACTATGCACGAGTCGCGCGTTGCAAGTCACAAGTCATGTGATTTTCACGCGAAATACGCGTGCGTGCGGTTGCTAGGATTCAATCCTATGACCTGCTGCTTCGCGTGAACTCCCCTACCATCTCACCTAACACACACTTCTCAACTACTATAAGATATATTTTCCTTTTATCCCTTCGTATCTGAAAGTTTCAATGATCATTTGGACATCTAAATGACTTAAAATAAAAAAATTGTCAACTACAAAGTTGTAGATCTCATCGAGAGCTACAATTTTTATATAAATTTTGTCTTCATCAGACTCCATATATAAAAGTTATGATTTTTCAAAACTATTATCATTGTTTGTTCGGATTCTGAACCGGCAATGATACTTCCTCCATTATCACTGCCGGTTCTTATTGAGAACCGGCAGTGATAATAACTTATCACCGTCGGTTTTTAAGAAGAACCAACAATAATAGTATTATTGCCAGTTTTTTTAGAACCGGCAGTGATAATTTACTATCACTGTCGGTTCATCTTTGGTTGAGCATTTATGCTGATTTAGCTTATGAACTGGCAGTGAAAGTGTCATCACTGCCGGTTCTAGCCGAACCAACAGTGAATGGCCGGTAAGAAAGAGGTTTTCTTTGTAGTAGTGTATGGCCAGAGTACACTTACTCGACCATTAATCAGTAGCGGTCCCTAGTAGAATATGCCAACTCCCGAGTATATGTAAAGATCAGATCAGATGAATCTTAACAATGCTTAGTTATATGCATTTCCCTTTGCCTCATGATATCGGTCAAACTCAAGACGAGTATGTGCCATCTATTTTTAGATAGCTCAACCACTCTTTCTCGATTTAATGACTCGGAATCCTCAACTACTGTTAACTCTTTAACCACGAGTAGCATGGCCATGATTTCCAAAATCTGACTATTGAGAGGCCTAGAAATATCTCTCCCATTGTATAGAGGGGCAAATCACATCTTGATCGATCATGCATCATAGCATGCTTCACGATAAACCCGAAAGCCATCTTTATAACTATCCAGTTACAGAGTAGCGTTTGGCAACCTCTAAGTAAGTCATTACATATTTCAAGTACATGCATCACCATCAAGTCTAAGGATATAGCATACAAATTGTATATGATACCAACCGATGACAAGTAAGATTACAAAATTCTCGTAGTTTCTCAAGTTGGGTCGATCCAAACTCCATATTCTCTAACATGTGTCTATATTATTAGTTTGATATCTCTATATTCATGACCTGTGAAACATGGTCATCAACCGATATATATGCTAGTCTATTCATACGTGTCCTCATATGTTTATCGACTAGGTATCACTTTAGAATAATCATCACAAAGTTATATATAGAGTTTCACAAACAAGTCACATACTTGCTAATAAATAATAATGACATTATTCAGGAACACAATAATAAATCATGAATATAAGAAAATATAATTATCTCTATGATTGTCTCTAAGGCATATCTCCAACAATGCATACGTGGGTTATCCCACGGTGGGCTATGTTTTGAGCAGAATTTGGGCTAGGATGTTGCATGAGCACTCTCGGAGCTCGATAATCCAGTCATGGTTGCCAAAGGATTGGTGCACGTTGGATCATGCTCGTCTTCCATAGCACTTGGAGTGAGATAGAGAAAAGAAAGAGGAGGAAGAAGAATTGTATTCCACTGATATGTAGGCCCCCTTCTAAGAATTTTAATGTCTTGATTCAATGCCATGTCCACAAGGCGATAGCACTCTCAAAACCGCCCGGAGGGGTTATTTAGATGATTTTCATAGTTTAGAGGGATATTAAGATGGTATTGTAGTACAGGGGTTAGGGTAGGCGTGCCCAAATAGTTCGAGAGGAGGGTTAGAGTATATGTACCCAAATAGTTCGAGGGCGATATATAAGGTTATTTAGATGGCTCTATGCTCAGTATTTGAATTTGGATATGTGAAATTTCAATTTTAACTGAAAAAGTTGTAAAATTATATATTTTACTTTCAATCATAAATATTTGAATTTCAAATTTTCTAGAAAACCGAATTCATATTTCAAATGACACAAATATTACTCCATTCTTTTTAGATGTTGTTTTAGAATTCGCATCCAACCTTTTTTAACTTTGACCGCAAATATGCACAAAAGTATTTGGATTCTTCACATGGCAATGATATCACTAGATTTATCATAAAAAATGCTTTCATATCGTTATATTCTAATAATATGCACTAACATATAATTAGAAAAAGTAATAGTCAAAGTGTGTATTGGATATCATATTGATCTTCAAAATGACAAGTAAAAAAGATCGGTGTTATGACAATGCATTGAATTTTATATTTTGACAATATTTTCTTGAATAGTGCTTGATCTTTTGTTATGGAAGTTCTTTACTTTTATGTTGTAATTAACTAGCAGTAAAATCAATACAGAATTTTTTTTAAATAAAATTACACTGCAGGATAGCCTCTGCGTGAGCTCCTCCTATTTTTGATAGCTTTTCTCCAAGTTGCATACTTGTTCCACGAGACACTTATTTTTAGATGAATTTGTTTTTTACACTAGGTCCTGCTGCAAATTTGCTTTTGCACGGAGAACTAGTCATATCATTGACATGCGGGCTTAGATCAGATAACAGATCCAATAACAAAAATAAAATTGTCATTTTCTTCTGAGGCAATAATATCAGGCTTACTATCCATTTTGACTAAATTAATGCATGCTAGCCAAATAAGAGATTAATGCATACTTGATCTCAAAGAAATTATGCATACTATTTTGTATAGAATGAAAGGGCATGTACAATATTATATATCAAGCCATAGGCTAGGAGAAGTACTCCTACATGATAGTGTAAAATGGCGAGCTAATTAAAATGTGCAAAAAGATTAGTTGTTACATACTTATGTCTCTCAAAAAAGGGAAAATTTATGATGTCATCCCTGCCAAGTTTGCTGAGTATTCTCTTGAATATCATCTTTATGTTAGGTTTAAGGGAAAATGTTTATTGGAGCCCGTCGACATTTGTTGTCGACAATAATGAAAACGGGGCTAGGCGCTAGATCCAAACTCGATGGTAGCACAAGACGCAGGATTTATATAAGTTTAGGCTCTCGTGGAGGAGATAATACCCTAGTCCTGTGCTCTGGGATTATGAGTGTCTAGCTTATTGCTGATGATCTGATCATGACGTTTCCCCGCCCCCCTTTATATAGCTGAGGGGTGCGGTTACAAGGGAGAGTCCCGATTGGTTACAAGATGGAGATTCTATCTCTATCCTTATCTGCTGAACATGGTATCGGCTAGGATTACAATCGTATCCTACCTAATCAAGGTCGGTTACTATCTTCAGGGCTTCCTTGTTACGCACGTAGGAAGAAGCCCAGGTGGTTTCCATCCTTATGTAGTTGGCTCGGCCCATCCCCTCCTGTGTGACCTTCGCGGCCTGCCTTGCGGATACTCGGGGTTCATGTACTCCACATTAGCCCTCGACTACTTTGCGATCGAGTTGCCGCCCTTCTGGTCGCGTCTTAGCTGAGTTATGCTTCACGCCGGGTGCTTCTAGTTCTTGGTGTAATCTCCCGACTGGTTTCTTCTCCATGTTGAGTGTCATGCTGCAGGCAAAGAGATCATAGACGACTCAAGAGAACTCCACGCTTGATTTTTCCAAGTGGTATCCAGTCCAATTATTGGGGAACTAGCAGTCGGCCCATCTTGGGGCATACCCTTGTTTAGGTTGGCTTTTAGCCGAGTGGTACCCGTGCCTAATTGTCATGGCGCACAGCTATCGACCCATCATGGGGAGTACCATGGATTATCCGAGTAGTACCTGCACCTGATTATCATGGTATACAGCTGGCGGCCCATCATGGGGCGTACCCTTGGAATCCTTGTTATGAATCAACTTGTGATATCTGATTCCGTCTTGTGCGGTAACCAGCAGTCGACCTAACATGAGGCATATCACGAGATGAAATTTCAACTTGGTTTGGAAGGTATCCAAATCCCGTTCGATAGTGATTGGCGATTGACCCATCATGGAGTGTACTATATCCCAAGCTAGATTCGGCCTAGAAGTACTTATGCACGACGATTGCGGTGCACAACTGGCGGCCCATCATGGGGTGTACCCTAGGTCAGATCTAGACAAAACGCCTTTTCCCACTCAAGGCAAAATCGGGTGTCGCTTCCTATAAATATAGGCTTGGTGTGAGCAAAGAGGATTTCTCCACACCGCACATACCTGCCCCTTCATCTTCTAAATTTCGGTATTTTCGCCGCAAGCTCCGCCGCTAGGGTTAACCGCCGCTGCATTCCCAATCTTGCGCCGCCGCTAAGCCTTTTCGAATATGCCTTCTTCTTCCTCCCAAGATACCTCTGTGCCGCCCCCATCCAAGGATTGGGCCAGTTAGGTGACGATCGACAAAGAAACACTTGGAGGAAATGGTCACCTCCGGAGTTCTTCCAGCTTTGAAGTTGATCTGCATGCATCCTGCCGCAGGTGAATCCTCTCCTACTCCCCGCTCTAATGAGATTGTGATTTTTTAGTCCTTTTTCTAGCGCGGATTTAGCCTCCCTGGCAGCGCTTTCTTTCGTGGCCTTCTTCACTTCTATGGAATTGAGTTGATCAACTTGAACCCCAACTCTATTTTTCAAATCTGTATCTTTGTTCATCTTTGCGAGGCGTACCTCAGAATTCACCTGCATTTCAATCTTTTCTACCATCTTTTTCTTCTCAAGCCTTAACCGAATAAGAACTCCCCTAAGGCAATTGGGGGAGCCGGCTTCTAGCTGCGAGATGGGTTAAAGAAGTCTTATTTTTTTATTCCCTTCAAATCTTGTAATAAGGGTTGGCACCGAGAATGGTTCTACTGCACCAATCCTGAGCCTTTCTCCCTCCTTTTGCTGGAATCGCACCCACATTTTCTCCTTCTTGGGTCACAACTCCTCCGGATAATGGAATGGACCAGGTCGAAGAACTCATGGAATTAATCAGTAAGCTAAAGGAAACTGGACTGACCGGGGAATGGAATTGATTATGTCTGCAAATCGATTAGATGCTTATGATTGTAGTTTGCAATTAATTGTGTTAATTGCATAACAGAAATGCTGCAATGTGTTGTCAAGTCTTGTTGTTGAATCGGATGGGACTAGTACCGCTGGCAACTTATGAATGTGAGAATTGGCTATGTGTATGTATGTGGCTATGGTATGTTAGTGTTGGCATTGAATGAAAAGTTGCATTTCATTCATGAAAATTGCATTTGTGCATTCATAATGGAAGAGGCGACCCATTCTGATGTGGGCCTCTATGTTCACACGTAGTGAACACGAAAGTCCTACCTCGTAGTCCCATTCATCGAGGTGAATGGGAGCGAGACAGTAAGAGTAGGCACCTTCCACGGGATGGAAGGGATGTGAGGGTGCACACCGACGGGTGGGCACTTTCGGCGATCTGCGATGCGTGCATGGAAATGAGCATTCATGTGCATTGCATCTTTAATAATGAGTGTTGTGGTAAATGGTGTGTCATATGGATGGTGATTATGGTAATTGAAGGTTGAGTCGTGGAATGACTATGTTACTAGGAGATATTTGCTCTCTTTGGGGGCACTGATTAGCAAAGTGACTCTTCTCGCGACAAATAAAGCACCTCTTTTTCTGTCGATCATATAAGCAACTTGCTCTTGATTTTAATTCCCCTACTCTTGGAGTTATAATCTTGACAGTGGTGATTTCGGGCATGACCATAGTTGCAGTAGGTATTTGTTCTTCCTAGGGGCATTGCTTAGCAAAATGGCCCTTTTGGGGACAGTTAAAGCATTCACGCTTTTCTCGTGGTAGCTTGTTGGGCACAATTATATGCTCAATACAGTCTCCGTTGCGAATCTCATCTCGCTGCTTCTAAGGACATTCCTTAGCCCAATGACCTTCTTCTTCACATAAGAAACATGCTGATAGTGATGGCCATTTACTACTTTCTGGATGGAAATTGTCATGATTGAAGTGTTGTTTCTTTGATTCTTCAAGCGATTTCTCTTGCATAGCTTTTCTTTTATTTGCCAACTCTTGAGCAACTAAGGCTCAAGTTTTTCTCGTTGATCTTTGAGCTGCGGCGGTGACTAATGGATCAAGGCACGCTGCGGTGGATAATGATCTCGACCTTCACAAAGGAAACAAGTAATATTGTCCATAGGACATTTCCCAGAGAATGATTTCCTTCACAACTGGAGCAGTTGATTGGATGCTCATCATCGATGTGACCTATTTCTCCACAAATAATGCAAGCACGGGCTTCGATTTTGGTGACAATACTCTAAGGAATCTTTGCTTAGGTGTTAAATAGGATGTAGAAGGACTTTTTGATCCAAACAATTTGTTCTCTCGGCAAGAGCTGGAATATAATCTTCATTTCGAGGTTAAAGGCCCGTAGGATTTTACTTCCAAGCTTTTTGCTAAGGGATCTCGTCACGAGCATCCCTGCGATATTTATTAAGATAAGGTTATTTAGATGAAATTACATTTGGAGTTCTGAGGCGGCGTTTAGTTCTTTAAAAGTTTAATGTATATTATTATTATCATTTCGAGGATTGACTCATTATGAATTTAAATAGGAAGGTTCATACATACACTAGAGTAATCCGAACGACAGTACAAGGTACTCTTCAATCAAGAATTCAAAAGAACACCAAATATAATATTGATTATCATATAAGGATTGTAGGGTTTCTAATCACTAGTGATTTCTTATATAGTTTTAAAATTGCGTATTTTAAGGATTCATGTAATTGCAGGTTAACTAATTATTATCTGATTAGAGAAGTCTTTTGTTTAAGATTCTCATTCAGATTTCATAGTAAGGGATTTTATTTCTTCTGGTTTAGAATTTCTATATATGATCCTTCATGACGGATTGATGGAGGAGATGGTGAAGAACTTCTTAGGGTAGCTGGTTGTAAATACTTTTGACGATTGTTTGTTTGTTGATGTCTTGATCCGGTTGTTGACGATGGATTTTGACGTCTTATGCAAACTTTGCATGCAGGAACATGGGCGTCTTTATCAATGCTGTGAGCGGCATATTTAGCGAAAAATCTTACGTCCAGATCCTTGGATAGCGTTGAGTTTTGTGTTGTTATGATGCTTCACGTAGTGACGTAAAACTTGACCTTCCAATTGAGTGCTAACATGGCTATGATTTTATATTCAATTTCTTGGTTTATATGGGTTTGCTTTGTGTCATAACCAGTGCATAGTTTCCATGTTTAAGGTCTGCAGCTAATTCTTTTACAATATTACTCCAGTTTTTCTGACTGTCCATAATAGTTGCTCTTAAAGGAAGGATGTCAGAATGATAATTTGGATAATAAAGGGATTTAGGATGAAAGGAAAGGTTGTACCATAACCATAGTTGTGCAATATACAGAATCTTTTGAAGGTTTATACTTCTAAGATAATATTTTATATTTTGATTGCTTCATAACTATGGGTTCCTTATATGGTTTTGGGTCATCTTGTTATAATTCTTTAACCTATCGGTTAAGCATTACGAGAGTTTCCCGTAATAATAATACAGACAGAAATTTTTAATTAATCAAATTGCAACACACTTTCATTTATTATATAAGAATTATACATTTTCTTATGTCATAACAAGTTCTATTATGCTAATCTACTACTTTATGGTCATGTCTTCCATTCTAGTATTGAGGGTTCAACTAAAATTCTGCGAAGAGAAGTACTTCCGAAGGTAGTAGAGGTAGTTTTATGGCATTAGTTTATTAGAGAATCTTGAGGGCAAGAGGTGCCAAGCATGTGGTATGAATGTAATGAAGATATTTGTTAAGTTCGACATATAGATTTGACAAGATTGGTTGGCATTGGATTACATTGATTATAGTAATTTGTAGTAGCATTCTGCTGGTTTGCTATTTGTTATTGCCATAAAAAGAGTACAAGGAAGAGGTAGTTTTTGCGCGGTTTATAAAGCAACGTTTGGTTCTTTAAAATCTTTTTAATTAAAATTTTCTTGTTGAGTAGGGTTAACGCATCGTAAATTTCAACCTAGTGGTTTAACATTCACGAGAGCAACCCGAAATAACACAAAAGATTTGCAACAAAACTTCAACAATACAGAAATACTATATATATATTTAACTTAGTACATAGGAAGGGTATCTATGTTTTTTCTTGTAATACTGCAAAGCTTTGGTAAAGGTTTTGCCCAGTTACGTTTTCTTTTTCTTTATTCCAGAATTATTTCGGTGAAAGAAAAGAATTATTGTCAAGCTTTTGTAGAATTGTAATTAAAATGTTCCGGAATCACCATATATATGTTTTTGCATGGAGGTTTTTTCTGGGTGTTTAGTTTTGGCTCCCCACTTATCCACTTACTCGAAGTTCCCGTGGCTTGCTCCTAGTCGAACCAAGCTCCTGCGCCTCTGGTTTCTTTTCTCCCCGACTCCAACTTTGGTGCCGCCTGGCGATCTCCTGGCTGCCTCTCCTGGCGATTTCTTCCTCTTGGTGCTTTGCTCCTGGCGATCTCCTGGGCGCCCAGCTCTTCATGGCGGCGCCTCTCCTCCTCCAGCGCACCTCTCCTCTGGCGCCTAGCTCCTTCCCCGGCCGAGTGTTCCTCGACGGCGCCCTCTCCACCCTTCTGCTGGGCGGCAATAGCTAGAAGCAGCATCTCCAACAGAAGTAGCGGTCGGCGAAATGGGCAGCCTTCCCCACCTCCCTCTTTCCTCCATGAGAAAGTTGTGAGGTAAAAACCCTAGGTTTTTGGGGATTAAATTAGCTTGCATGAAGGGTGTTTGATGAAATGTCTAGCTAGGTTTTAATGAGTTGAAATGGTTGTGCATGCCATGTGTGTGTTGATTTGGCTGTGAGGGGTGTTACACGAAAAACCCTCCCTTTTCTTTACTACATAAGAATCACAAGCACTAGCATGAATCCTAGTTTTGTGTTCATTGTGCAAGCTCTTTAGTCTTGGATCTCGTGCTCGAATGGCATGACTTGGAAATTAATATGTGCTCTTGTATTCATGATGGATAATTATGCACTTATATATGTTTGTATGTATATGTGTGCAATCTGGATGTGCAATCTGGATGATCTTATATGCATTGATATGGTTGAATTTCGCTAGAGACTATAGTTTGAGATGTGAACACTATGAATTGGTTGGCAGCATGTAGTAGTTCTTTTATCCTCTACTAAAGCAATGTTGTGAATGTTTGACATATCTACAATGCATGATAGTCATTTTGCATTTCTGTTAATGGGGAGATGTAAGGGCTTATGCTTGGCTGAGATCGATCAATGACCTATATACTCATACTCTGGCTTATGTTTGGGTTCAAAGGAGGAGTCAACAGATTTTGTAGAATTATAATCACAGAGTGTTACATGCAAGGATTTGATTAAGTTCTATATTTCGTACTACCCTTTTTGCTCCTTGTTTATTATGAGTAAGCTTGTTGTTGTGTTATCGTTGCTTCGGTGTATAGAGATTGCGATAAGTGTTCATGAAGTATTGATTGCCAACTCTTGGTTAATAAACAGTAGTTGTACATGTATTGTATATGTGGAATTATTCTTGATGCTTACCAACTACTTATGTATACCATATTAGATTCGGAAGATTTTGTGTCTTTGTTGTTTATTATGGTCTGCAAATATATACGTATGTGTTATTTGTTTATGAGCCCTTGTAATTATTATTCATAAGATAAGGTTTAGTTTACAAGAAATACTAATTTGTGCATAAATTTAAGTGGTATGAGTATTGTTTATTTGCATAGAAGGTTACGTTGGGAGTGGCCTTAACATAAGCCACTCCATTCTCCGTCGGTTAAGGCAAGTATATCGAGTTGTGTGCATAAATGAGTTGTTAGTTGTTATTTATCTATTCATGGCTAATTTCTATTGATTGTGGAAAGTTTGAGTTATATTGGTGAGCGCCGCCGAGGGCGGAATAGCTATTGGATTTGAGTGGTTGCTAGTAAGCCTTAATCCCGGTGAGTTTTCTGTACCTTTGTTGACATTGCAGTGAGTAGAGAGTATGGGGTACGTGGATACTCGTACTTAATTGTGCCCCATTTGGGAAATGGAATTGAGTGTGTGCGAATAGATTAGATGGTTATGAATGTGAGAAATTGGGCTATGTTTATGTCTGTGTGTGTTTATGGTTATGAATGTGAGAAATTGGGCTATGTTTATGTATGTGTGTGTTTATGGTTATGAATGTGAGAAATTGGGCTATGTTTATGTATGTGTGTGTTTGTGGTTATGAATGTGAGAAAGTGGGCTATGTTTATGTCTGCGTGTGTTTATGGTTATGAATGTGAGAATTTTGGCTATGTGTATGTACGTGGTTATGGTATGTTAGTGTTGGCATTGAATGAAAAGTTGCATCTCATTTATGAAAATTGCATTTGTGCATACATAATGGAAGAGGCGACCCATCTTGATCTTGGGCCTCTGTGTTCACACGTAGTGAACACGAAAGTCCTACCTCGTAGTCCCATTCATCGAGGTGAATGGGAGCGAGACAGTAAGAGTAGGCACCTTCCATCTACGGGATGGAAGGGACGTGAGGGTGCACACCGACGGGTGGGCACTCGGCAGTACCGGTACGTGCATGGCAATGAGCATTCATGTGCATTGCATCGTTAATAATGAGTGTTGGGGTAAATGGTGTCATATGGATTGTGATTATGGTAATTGAAGGGTGAGTCGTGGACTCAACCCAAAAAGGGGGGATTGAATTGAATTTGATGAATTAGCGCATTTCTTTTGCCATGTTAAGTATGTTGTATGATTATCGCGGAGTGAAGTCGAGTTTTGAACTCAAATGAAATTGATGAAAATGATTTGAGTTGCAGCAAGGGGTAGTTGAGTCGGGAGGCGTTGTGATTTAGAATAAGTAATGCTTTTTTGGTGTGGAATGGGTCTATTATCAAATTGATGATTTGATTGCGGTAATTTTGATATAGTCAAGTTATTGTTTTAAAATGGGTATGAATGCTTATTGTCCGGATATTGTTTTATTCGCATTACTTACTCTTATGGTTAAGTTCTTGTTTTACTTGCGATAAATTGGGTTTATTATTCTCGTGTACTTTCTTCGAGTTTGAACTCACGCTTGTTATTTAATGTTTGTAGGTGTTTTGAAGCGGCATGCATGGATGGGGTAGTAGCACATTCACGTTTGCATCATCACCATGCCATCATATCAATTATAGTTCTGTTATTACTAGCTCGCGCAAAATTCTTGTAAAAAGTCGCTTTGCGGTTATGTTTAATAAGTTCCTCATCTGTAATAATTTATGTGGTGGAGTTATTAATTTTTATGGGATGTGTGTTTGGTTAACTAAGGACTGTTAGAATGATATCATATAATTGCATTTATTTCTGTCTGCTGAGTGGATGTCCTACTTTCTAGAGAGGTCATGCCGAAATTTTGTAAATTTCGGTGGCTTAGTTTCTAAGCCGATTTTAATAGTTTAGAGTGTTGGTAGCATTCGTGGCGCATTTGAGCTCCAGGGTGTTACAGTTGGTATCAGAGCGGGCTTCAGGTCCGTGGTGTTTGAATGTCATGAGTAACTCTAGAGTAAACTAAAAAAAAATTTTGCTGCATGAAATTAGAAACATGGCATAGGTTTCTACTCCTTTAAAATTTGGCCTTAGGGCAATAACCTTAAAACCTGGAATAGCATGGTTCATTAATTTAAAATTTGACACACTCTGATGCACAGTAGGATGGGTATGGGTACATTGCATTGCGCCTAAATGTTGAGTGCTAAATTTATTGTTGCATATTGCTTTGATTATGAAAGGACTGTTGGGATCAGTGCTCTGATGTTCATGTTATTGGTGAAGCCGAAAGGTTTCGACCTTGTTCCTTTGGCCGAGTTGTTGATTTTGCTAGTGGGTGTGGCTGGTTGGTGCCACCCCTTGCTGTTTGGGGAACCTCTCATTCTTGATTCGTCGTTTTCGTGAAGTAATTTAGAAGGTAAGGAGGGAAGGTTGGTTTCTTTGGCTTTCGATGTTTGGAGTTAAAGAGAAAAGCTTAGCGATGAACCCCTTTGGATTGCTTTTACTGTTGTGTTCGGTTTCGTTGGATTCTTTGGATCTTGTTGGTTACCGTGGGTTGCCTTGCGGAGAAAACTATTGTTGTTGTTAAATTCCTATTGCTTATGAGTTAATTAAATGGTGGACCGACAAAATGAATTAATCAATGTGAAATTAAAGGATGAGTATATGGAATGGTTGTATGAATGACTATTTGGGAGCCTTATCTGTGGAATAGGTCTAGTGGAGATCTTATCGAGGTTCGTCATGGCTAGTATACCAAGGTAAAGGATGACACGCGTCTTGTGTTAAATTAATTGAGAAGTTATTTGTGCTGAAGAGGTGAGAACGTGGTTCTCCTTGTTGATTGTCATGAGATAGTTTTGGTTAGGGTGTTAATGATGCTAAGACCAGTGATGGATGTATGCATAGTAGAGATTAATTAAAGGAAGTTTGGGTTTTGTAACTCTATGATTGACTAGAGCCGGTTTGATTAGAGTTGTGTGATGTGTTGGCGAGTACTTCAGATTGTGAATCGGTGAATATTTAAGTAAGTGATTACGTGGGTGAAGTGATTTTTGTTGGGAACGAGTTTCCTTTTCTCTTGAGGAAGAATATGACGGTTTAGGGTACAGATGCTTAAATTGAGGATCGGGTCCCTTTGCCGAATGTTGATTCTGGGTTAGCTGGAGAGGCTTTGCCTTGATTAAAGTAATCTGAGTTGTCTTTTGGTTTCTATAGTAACTTCATCGGCGATTTGCGTGGGGTTTCTCTTTTAATTGGAGTTCTCCCCGAGGTGAATGTTATTGTATCGATTTGAAAGTGTTAAAGGTTTCTATGTTGTTTGAGAATTGGATCTTCTCTTGCAAAATTTGGCTTTGGAAGAAGAACTTGAGTGATGATTGGACTCTATCAAGATCCTCTCTCAGGTAGATTTTAATGCTTTGGGTTTAAGATGCGGTATGTGGTTCATTTGGTCAAAAAGGGAATTGTATTTCCCCTTTGTGTTCTAGCTGGAGTTAAAGAGTATGGAAGCTTATGGTATAGTGTTGAGTATAATACTGAGACTTGAGTTTCCCTTAGTCATTGGGATTGCAGCTATAAAAGTTCGAGGCAGTGTTTTTCTTGAAAGTTGAGGATTATACCTTTGATTTCAAGTTGAGGAAAGTGGTTAGCCGTGTTAAATAAATCGAGATTTACTTTGCTCTCTAGTGTGAGACAAGAAAATTTTGGGTCGTGAGTTCCGGTGGAGTGTAATTTAAAGATTTATGCTCTTTGTTTTCGTTCATCGGGCAAGATCGTCCTAGAAGGAGAACCTCGTATGGATGGGATTTAATGAAGTCCTAATTGGGGTTAAGTGTTAGTGGTATATGGATTTAATGTGGAGAGTAATGAGAAGTGTTCCATGTCGTGGTTCCGACCTTTGTGGGAGGATCATTTTGATCACGTTGTCCCTGGGTTGTATGGGACTTTGTTGTTGGTGATCTGGGTGGAATAAGTCATTAAGTGCTTTATTTCCTTAAGCTTGTTGGAACCCTCGGTTTATGGGTTAGACTTAATGTGGGTCAGTCGGAAATGGATGGTTCAGTTGTGAACCTTTTCTTTGAGTGGTTGTCTCGTTGTATGAGACAAGTTGTAAGAAGGTCAAGTACGATTTTGGGTTATAAGGGAAATTGATCGGTGCCTTGCGGGGCTAATCATTATGATAGTAAATAATGATTCTTGATCCTGTTATTTCTAAGGGCAACTGATGAAAAGATAAAAGTTGTGTTTTGATGCCTAGAGGATTCGTGTGTTAATTGGTTAGGAATGGTGGTATATTCGGATTTGGTAAGAAGTTTGTTGGATTGAAAAGCCTTGTGTGGCTCCGTGGGTTACGCTAAGCAACTCGTGGTATAGTTATGATATGGCGGGTGTAACACCCCCCGACTCCCCACGGAGTCCGGAATGCTACCAACTCCCAAATTCACCAAAAATTTTGGCAGCATCTCCTCTGAAACTATGGACATCCACTCGGTGAGACAAAAGAATAGCGACAATTATAATATCATTCTAGCAGGTCCTTAGTTAATCAACCACCCACTCAACGAAATTAATGAATTTCATCACGATGAACAAATAAATTACAATCACATTAATTACATCCAAGTTTGACGAATTGGTTAAATAAATTGTTGGTGACCGCATGCGTACACGCAGTTACTACTCCCAACCCGGTGAAGTAAATGCGCAAGGTACAAAAACAAGAAGCAACAAACGTGAGTCCAAGACTCAGCAGAGTGCAATCAAACATAAAAGTAATGAATTTGATTAGAATACAATGACTTCAAAACATACAGTAATAGTTCCTTTACTTGACATCCTTAAATAAAGGGAGCAATTTGAATTCATATAACTTCAAAACGTAAGAACACGATTACTCCACCATTTGCTATAACCATTACTTAATTGAAATTATCCAGTTAACGAAACAGAAACTAACTCTACTTACCACCTCCAACTCGGAAACATAAATAAACCTTACTCATGCCTCAACAATCATTTCAGGATGAGTCCACGACTCAATACTCAACCTGTCATTTCCAGTCTCATCAATTAACATTCACCAATTGCAACACACAATGCAATACTTTTATGCTCTCATCCTCTTTCTCATAAATCATAAAATGAATGCACCATGCATGCTCATAATGCACATTGTCATAGCGTATACGGTATAGTGAGTGCACACCGTCGGTGTGCACCTCAATCCACCCATCCGTGGCGGGGCCTACTCTTCTTGACTCGCTCCCATTCACCTCGATGAATGGGATTACGAGTAGGACTTTTGTGCTCACTACGGGTGAGCACCGAGGCCCGCATCAACATGGGACGCCTCGTCCATCGTGAATGCACAATGCAATTTACATGAATGAATTGCAACACTTCATTCATCGCCAACACCAACATAGCCGTAACCACATACATAAATATAGCCAAATTCTCAAAATCCCCAAATCACTAGCGGTACTAGTATAATCAGATTCAACCATAAGGCATGGCAACTCATAACAACGTTTCTATTATGCAACTACATCCTCTGACCCACCGAGCCATGCTCACACAATACACTTATGGTTAAATGCTCACAAAAATTCTATCTTTATAAAAGACTTAACCGTTTGAACCAAACCCATGTTAGTCCCAATCACTCGAACAATATGCTCACTATACTCAACCTTACTAAAAGCTCGGTTTCAATTAGAATTCATCTAATTAACAGAGCAACAATTAAATTAAGGAGCATCACATCGAATACACATCCACACTCAATAACACGGTGTACTTGCATCCATTCCTTAACGTTTTAATCATCATAAACATTTTCATAAGCGGAAGCACTTTCTAGTTATATCCAAGCAAGGCTTACCTCTTGCGTATGCATCGGCATTTACTTACGCTAAGAGCAAACAATCGATTAATCCTCCTAGCCACAATTTAGGGAATGCACTTGCCTTTTATTGAAGACGGAGTGATGCGGGGTCGAGGTAACCCCCAAGACCCACTACCTGAAAACAACAAGCACCGCAATTACTGCGATTCGAGACAACTCATTTCAACTTCGCTAAACACTCGATACAAATCCGAATTAAGCATTGAATTTACAGACAAGTTAAATGGTAATAGCAAGTCGGTGTAGTATAATAAACCTAAGAACCATAATATGCGAACCATAACTATTGCATTAAAACTACTATTCTCTTTTGCTATCGGCAAAAGAAAAGAAAAACTAGTTCTATCAACAATGATCAATAATGAACAAATAGTATGCCAATCCACAATTGGTCAAGACAAAAAGCGTCAGAGAGCTGAACATACAAGCCCTCCATATCTTCTTTGGGAGAGTAAGGTTGATTAACTAAAAGCGAGCTAAACTCTAGGACTTAACGGATGATGGACCAAAAGCAAGGGGTGAAATACAACCAGCTTTTTGTTGTTAAGGGCGAAAACAAAAACTCAAAGAATAGAAACCACTAAGGCATGCTTACACTTTATACATAAAGACCGACAATCAAATCCGAGGACTAGATGGCACCGACCATCGGCCATGCCATGCAAATAGATACGATTCTGATAGCTTATTGGCAAAACATTCCTACAATACATAAATCAAATCAAGATGGAAATAAAAAGAAGTTTAAATTTCATAGTTATACAACTTAAGTCGATATACACAAATTGGTTTCTAGAGGAACTGCATACAGCTAATCATGCCCCTTTGATGTCTTGACCACAAAAATTAGATACATGAATGCATGGAATGCACTACACAAACAGAATACAATTTCCAAAGTACCTTCTGGGTTTATCGGGATGAAGAAGCAACTCAAGTTAATTCATACAATGTTATGACTTTTGTATCATGCAGGAATAAGTTTGTTGGGCCAAACAACATGATCAAATTAACGACACACCAATACATTAACAAGGTCACTTTATTGTTACTTCACATTTAGTGGTGAACATCAGGCATCAAAGGAACAGATTGGCATCTACCATGCGATATCTGTAGTACCTCAAGCTCACAATTTAAAGGGAATCAAAGTCGTACGCAATACTAATTCATTCTCATGAAGACCTAGCTAGGCATTTCATCAAACACTTGGCATGCATTCTAGAAACCAACACCACAATTTCAATTTGTTGGAGTTCTCACCACAAGAAATCAAGAGGGGAGAGCAAGGTTTGCTTGTACTCTTGCTTGAATCTGTTCTTCTTTGGTAGCCCATCACTGCCGAGTCTTTGTTGTAGGGAGCTGCGCTCTCTGCTGTCGAGTCTTCTTCTGGCTGAGAGGAGCTCGAGCCAGGGAGCTCGGCCAAGGCAGGTGAAGCAGGGGAGGCAACACCAGGGAGGGAAGCTGCGCCGGAGGAGATCGCCAGGGGAGAGATCGCCGGGAGGAGATGCGCCAGGAGGAGATGCATGGGAGGAGATCGCCAGGAGGAGGCGTCTGGGAGGAGATCTTGCCGGGAGGAGATCGCTGGGAGGAGGCGCTGGGTGGGGCTGCGCCCGGACACCAGGCGAGCCAGCCAGAAACTCTGGATGAGTCGGCGGGGCTTGGAAAGACAAGAAAAATATCTTGGCCAAGGAAACAAATGACACCACAAGAATGAGAGGAGGAGAGATTAGGTGAGGAGGGAAAATTTTCCTAAAACCCTCCAAAACCAAAGTCCAACTTTTAACCATTACTGAACCAATATAATTCAATACATGGCGAAATGACAAATAATCAAGAAAACAACTTGCCGCCAAACTAAGCGGCTCGGAAGATACCTCATTTCAAAACTAAGGCAAAATCCAAAACCTTTAATAAAAGCTTTACTTGTGACGATAAATAATTCCTCCCGAGAAAACATCCTTGAATCACAAAAGAGAAATATTTACCGGCGAAAAACCTAAGAAAAGAGATCTTCGTATTACACTCTCCCCCTTAAAAGAATTAGGTCCTCGATTTGGAATACCACCAAACTCACCAACAAAACAACCGAACGGCAACACAAAACAAAAGCACCGATAAACAATTCCGGTACTCATGGCGGAAAGAAACCCCAAAAGCAAGGCAAGGACTTACTCAATGACCAACTCCTAACAAAACAATTAGTGCTTTAGATCTTGAATAGGCTTCTGCACAAGGAATCCCATAAGAACTTCCTTGACCTACAACTCAAAGCATCATGCCAATACTCACAGACTCAACACCCGTATCATACCACTTTCCCCAAACAATCGGCGAACTCGAGACACCTCTTCTTTAATACTACAAGGTACGATCTCCCATCAACCAATGATTCTTCCCGAAAAACATAATACAAATCTCCAAACAAATTTTTTTTCTTCCCTTTTCAACTTTATTCACAACGCCAATCTCTTCTCTCAACCTCTATACCTCCGGCCATCAACTCAAGATGACAAAATCAACGCGACACATCACTTTAACAAGCATCTAATTAATTATCACCAAATCACCAATGCTATCCAATTGAACGACTAAGGTCCGAAACTTGACCCCCTTTTTCTTTTCTCTTTTTTTTAGCAGAAGACTAAAACCAAACCTCATCATCGAAGAATTAGTCCTCTATGGCACAATTACGTTTCCAATCCTATATCCACAAAAATTTTCTCTTTGGTCTTTCTGCTACCAAGTGTACTTCACCTCAATGGACAATCGTCCAAAGTAAATGTTCAAAACAGTACATTTCACATCGAGGTTATCGAAACCTTCGCTACAATCATTGAACTCAACCATTTAGTCACACCACAGGAATGGTAACGTAATTACCATCAACTTCTAAATGGTTCGCTACTAGGGATTAAACGAGCACCACTAAGGAACATAACCACAAATTTATTCTCCATTCTTAATCCATTTACGATCAACACCTAAACCCAGAACATCACTTTCTTTTCATGCTTTAAAGCAAAAGGAAACCTCGATTCCCTTTTAATCACTCAATCCAGCTTCCACGAACTAAAACCAAAGCAATAACTTTAACTCGGGAACAATTTCATAAGAAAAAAACAACACATAAAACTTTTATGGAGTCAACTCACTTTCATAAAAGCAAAACATTTATCTCTTACCAAAGCAAAACATCTCTCCTTCACTAGAAGCGATTTAATTCCCGAAAGAAAACTGATCGGGAAACCGATCCACCTCCACCCTTCACCCAACATTTTTCTTAAAAGGAGGAAAACTCATTTGTACGCTAGATTGTACAATCCATACATACACCCTCCGAGGGTCAACCCCACACGCATAATTTAAGCTAAATATCTTCACCAATTCAAATGAATGGCAATATTCTACGAAATAATCCTATTCAAAACCCATGAACATATTACTTCATGATTAATCTTTCTTTCATCCTAATTTTCAAGCCTCAAAGTTTAAACCCAAACTTGGCTATTCACACAAATTTCTGGAAGCCTTAAAACGCCAGACAGAAAACGTCTTTGCCAACAAGGTTCAAACAACCGATCCTATGGACAAACCAATCCATATATGAATATTTAAACATGCTTTCATCTCATCTTCCACCATTCCCAATTATCCCATACACTTACCAATAAAGGTTCGATATACTTTACATAACCCCAATATTTCTTTTATTATCCTCTAACAAATATAACCACTGCTGGTCCTATTAACATCAAACATTGCATCAACATTTTCCTCTGGTCTACAACCCATACTATACCATCCATTATACAACTTCCTATTCTAAGTTTAGGACAATTGATTTCAATAAAGCCTTCAATACTCAACAACTAGAGTTCAAGATACCTACAAGTCAACATTTAAACGATCATCACCTATTCCAATTACTCATGACTCCAACGATTCATAATGTCTCCTCAAGACATAGTCTTTAATTGTTGACCTAAGGCAATCATTTATAATCTTACGCAACCACCATTTCCAGACCTCCACTTATAACCGTGGATCACCATGACCCACAAAATACTTCTCGCCATCTGTCCAATTAGGGTCGACCACCTTAACCCAATCACATACACATTCTACTATTCCTCTACGGGAAGCTCTTCAACCAACCCACAAACTCACTTTGACTGTCGTATTCTCCTTTCCAGAAAACCAACAAAAACTTCCAAAGAAGCTCGACTCTCAAAAGACTTAGAAAATGACAGGACTCAAGCTCTGTCATTCAACAACTCTCCAAACCAAACCTCAAACTCCAATATTCCACGAAGGAAAGGAGTTACTCAAATAATTTCACTGAAAGGAAAAGCGAATCGGTCGAATAACACTTTTTTTTCACCAAAACTTCAACTTAAAGAACGACAACACGAAAATTCCATAACTTTCTCCATACAACAACTAAAAGAGATGTAGAGAATACTCTTTCCTTTGCCTTAAATCCAAGAAGATTAAAAAGGCAACACTCAAATAACACACTCCATCACTCTCCGATCTACAACAAAAGAACAAGAACTCTACTCACACGAGGTTATGAACCCTCTGGTGCTGGCTCTCAACTGCCACACCGACCAACACGACTACACGACAGGGCCGACTTACCTCCGGCACAAGGAGTCCCCACCGGACCCCACTAAGCAATTTACAACTTCGAAAGCATGGTAGTAAATACTATCATAGCCTTAACAAAACTAACCAATAACATAACCACAAGCATCAACATAGTATCAATAACAAAATAAACAATGTAGCGCAATGCAACGATAACCCATCCCCTCCTATTGTGCATCAGTGTGTGTCAAATTTTAAACTATTTAACCATTCTACATTAAGTTTTAAGGTTATTGCCCTAGGGCCACATTTTAAAGGTTCAACATAAACCATGTTTCTACTTTCATACAGCAAAATTTTAGTTCATTCTAGAATTACTCACTACATTCAACACCACGGACCTAAAGCCCGCTCTGATACCAACTGTAACATCCCGACTCCCCATGGAGTCCGGAATACTACCAACTCCCAAATTCACCAAAAATTTCGGCAGCATCTCCTCTGAAACTATGGACATCCACTCGTGAGACAAAAGAATAGCAGCAATTATAATATCATTCTAGCAGTCCTTAGTTAATCAACCACCCACTCAACAGAAATTAATGAATTTCATCACGATGAACAAATAAATTACAATCACATTAATTACATCCAAGTTTGACGAATTGGTTAAATAAATTGTTGGTGACCGCGATGCGTGCGTGTTACTACTCCCAACCCAAAGTAAATGCGCAAGGTACCTAAAACAAGAAGCAACAAACGTGAGTCCAAGACTCGTGAGAGTGCAATCAAACATAAAAGTAATGAATTTGATTAGAATACAACGACTTCAAAACATACAGTAATAGTTCCTTTACTTGACATCCTTAAATAAAGGGAGCAATTTGAATTCATATAACTTCAAAACGTAAGAACACGATTACTCCACCATTTGCTATAACCATTACTTAATTGAAATTATCCAGTTAACGATATAGAAACTAACTCTACTTACCACATCCAACTCGGAAACATAAATAAACCTTACTCATGCCTCAACAATCATTTCAGGATGAGTCCACGACTCAATACTCAACCTGTCATTTCCAGTCTCATCAATTAACATTCACCAATTGCATCACACAATGCAATACTTTTATGCTCTCATCCTCTTTCTCACAAATCATAAAATGAATGCACCATGCATGCTCATAATGCACATTGTCATAGCGTATACCGGTATAGCTGAGTGCACACCCGTCGGTGTGCACCCTCAATCCCACCCATCCCGTGGCGGGGCCTACTCTTACTGACTCGCTCCCATTCACCTCGATGAATGGGACTACGAGGTAGGACTTTTGTGCTCACTACGGGTGAGCACCGAGGCCCGCATCAACATGGGACGCCTCGTCCATCATGAATGCACAATGCAATTTACATGAATGAATTGCAACACTTCATTCATCGCCAACACCAACATAGCCGTAACCACATACATAAATATAGCCAAATTCTCAAAATCCCCGGTCACTAGCGGTACTAGTATAATCAGATTCAACCATAAGGCATGGCAACTCATAACAACGTTTCTATTATGCAACTACATCCTACAGCCACCGAGCCATGCTCACACAATACACTTGCGGTTAAATGCTCACAAAAATTCTATCTTTATAAAAGACTTAACCGTTTGAACCAAACCCATGTTAGTCCCAATCACTCGAACAATATGCTCACTATACTCAACCTTACTAAAAGCTCGGTTTCAATTAGAATTCATCTAATTAACAGAGCAACAATTAAATTAAGGAGCATCACATCTGAATACACATCCACACTCAATAACACGGTGTACTTGCATCCATTCCCTTAACGTTTTAATCATCATAAACATTTTCAAAAGCGGAAGCACTTTCTAGTTATATCCAAGCAAGGCTTACCTCTTGCGTATGCATCGGCATTTACTTACGCTAAGAGCAAACAATCGATTAATCCTCCTAGCCACAATTTAGGGAATGCACTTGCCTTTTATTGAAGACGAGTGATCTTGGGTCGAGGTAACCCCAAGACCCACTACCTAAAACGACAAGCAAGCAATTACTGCATTCGAGACAACTCATTTCAACCGCAAACACTCGATACAAATCCGAATTAAGCATTGAATTTACAAAGACAAGTTAAATGGTAATAGCAAGTCGGTGTAGTATAATAAAACACGAGAACCTTATCTTGCCAACCATAACTATTGCATTAAAACTACTATTCTCTTTTGCTATCGGCAAAAGAAAAGAAAAACTAGTTCTATCAACAATGATCGATAATGAATAAATAGTATGCCAATCCTAACAGGTCAGCACAAAAAAAATCGTGAGAGCTGAACATACAAGCCCTCCATATCTTCTTGGGAGAGTAAGGTTGATTAACTAAACTGAGCTAAACTCTAGGACTTAACGGATGATGGACCAAAAGCAAGGGGTGAAATACAACCACTTTTTGTTGGTAAGGGCGAAAACAAAAACACAACAATAGAAACCACTAAGGCATGCTTACACTTTATACATAAAAGCCGACAATCAAATCCGAGGACTAGATGGCACGACCATCACCATGCCATGCAAATAGATACGATTCTGATGAGCTTATTGGCAAAAAATTCCTACAATACATAAATCAAATCAAGATGGAAATAAAAAAAGTTTAAATTTCATAGTTATACAACTTAAGTCGATATACACAAATTGGTTTCTAGAGGAACCATACACTAATCATGCCCTTTGATGTCTTGACCACAAAAATTAGATACATGAATGCATGGAATGCACTACACAAACAGAATACAATTTCCAAAGTACCTTCTTGGTTTCTTTGGGATGAAGAAGCAACTCAAGTTAATTCATACAATGTTATGACTTTTGTATCATGCAGAATAAGTTTGTTGGGCCAAACAACATGATCAAATTAACGACACACCAATACATTAACAAGGTCACTTTATTGTTACTTCACATTTAGGGGTGAACATCGGGCATCAAAGGAACAGTTGGCATCTACCATGCGATATCTGCGATACCTCAAGCTCACAATTTAAAGGGAATCAAAGTCGTATGCAATACTAATTCATTCTCATGAAGACCTAGCTAGGCATTTCATCAAACACTTGGCATGCATTCTAGAAACCAACACCACAATTTCAATTTGTTGGTGTTCTCACCTAAGAAATCAAGAGGGAGAGCAAGGTGCTTGTGCTCTCTTGCCGAATCCTGCTGGGCTTTGGAGTCTTTCTCTCTTTGTCGAGTCTTTGTTCTTGGGTCTTTCTCTTCATTGCTGTCAATCTTCTTCTTTGGGCCGAGAGGAGCTCGAGCAGGAGCTCGGCCAAGGCAGTGAAGCGGGGAGGCAACACTAGGAGGAAGCTGCGCCCGGGAGGCTGCGCTGGGAGGAGTGCGCCAGGATGGGAGCTGCGCCACGGAGGAGATCTGCGCCTGGGAGGAGATCGCCCGAGGGGAGGGCGCTGGGAGGAGTTGCGCCAGGAGGAGATGCGCTGGGAGGAGATCGCCCGAGGGAGGGCACTGGGAGGAGATCGCCCGGAGGAGGCGCTGGGAGGCTGCGCCAAGGCTCCAGGCGAGCCAGCCAGAGACTCTGGATGAGTCGGCAGGGGCTTGGAAAGACAAGAAAAATATCTTGGCCAAGGGAAACAAATGACAGCCACAAGAATGAGAGGAGGAGAGAGATTAGGTGAGGGAGGGGAAAATTTTCCTAAAAACCCCTCCAAAACCAAAGTCCAACTTTTAACCTTTACCGTGAACCAATATAATTCAATACATGGCGCGAAATGACAAATAATCAAGAAAACAACTTGCCGCCAAACTAAACGGCTCGGAAGATACCTCATTTCGAAAACTAAGGCAAAATCCAAAACCTTTAATAAAAGCTTTACTTGCGCGACGATAAATAATTCCTCCCCAGAAAACATCCTTGAATCACAAAAGAGAAATATTTACCGGACGAAAAACCTAAGAAAAGAGATCTTCGGTATTACAGTGGGCTAACTTGTTCGATGATATGGCTTGAAAATGGATATGTGGTTATAAGGATTAATCATTGAGGAGATATGTGAATTATAGTGTTCTTGTTTCTTAGGAGATTTAAGTTGGGTGTGTGAAATTGAATAGAGAAATGAGAATTTAGTTTGGGAGTAGTGTTATGATCTTCCGGGAAGAATCGTTGGTTGATTGGAGGTTGTATAGTGAGCTTAAAGAAGAGTTGTCTGAGTTGTCAGACTATTTGTGAGAGTGAGTGTTGATCGGAAAAAAGGGGATGAAATGACATAAGTGCACCTTTTCTGGTGGAAACAGTGACTTAAGTTTTTGGAGTCTCTTTTGAGTGAGAAGTACCCAGATTTATTCTTATCGGGTATGTTTCCTTGGTGAGATTGTTTCTGTTGTTCTTGTTAGTGTTCTTGTGTGTTCAGAATTCGAGGTCGAATTCTGTTAAAGGGGGGAAGAGTGTAATACTGCAAAGCTTTGGTAAAGGTTTTGCCCGGTTATGTTTTCTTTTTCTTTATTCCGAATTATTTCGGTGAAAGAAAAGAATTATTGTCAAGCTTTTGTATAATTGTAATTAAAATGTTAGGAATCACCATATGTTTTTGCAAGGAGGTTTTTCGGGTGTTTAGTTTTGGCCCCCACTTATCCACTTACGAAGTTCCGTGGCTTGCTCCTAGTCGAACCAAGCTCCTGCGCCTCTGGTTTCTTTTTCTCCCGATTCCAACTTTGGTGCCGCCTGGCGATCTCCTGTAGCCTCTCCTGGCGATTTCTTCCTCTTGGTGCTTTGCTCCTGGCTATCTCTGCTGGCGCCCAGCTCTTCATGGCCGGCGCCTCTCCTCCCTCCAGCGCCTGTCCTCTGGCGCCTAGCTCCTTCCCTGGCGTGAGTGTTCCTCGATCGGCGCCCTCTCCACCCTTCTGCTGGGCGGCAATAGCTAGAAGCAGCATCTCCAGCCGTGCTGATCGGCCGAAGTGACGGAAGCAGCCCTTCCCCACCTCCCTCTTTCCTCCATGAGAAAGTTGTGAGGTAAAAACCCTAGGTTTTTGGGGATTAAATTAGCTTGCATGAAGGGTGTTTGATGAAATGTCTAGCTAGGTTTTAATGAGTTGAAATGGTTGTGCATGCCATGTGTGTGTTGATTTGGCTGTGAGGGGTGTTACACGAAAAACCCTCCCCTTTTCTTTACTACGCAAGAATCACAAGCACTAGCATGAATCCTAGTTTTGTGTTCTGACTGTGCAAGCTACTAAGTACTGGATCTCTGTGCTCGAATGGCATGACTTGGAAATTAATATGTGCTCTTGTATTCATGATGGATAATTATGCACTTATATATGTTTGTATGTATATGTGTGCAATCTGGATGTGCAATCTGGATGATCTTATATGCATTGATATGGTTGAATTTCGCTAGAGACTATAGTTTGAGATGTGAACACTATGAATTGGTTGGCAGTATGTAGTAGTTCTTTTATCCTCTGCTAAAGCAATGTTGTAAATGTTTGACATATCTACAATGCATGATAGTCATTTTGCATTTCTGTTAATGGGGAGATGTAAGGGCTTATGCTTGGCTGAGATCGATCAATGACCTATATACTCATACTCTGGCTTATGTTTGGGTTCAAAGGAGGAGTCAACAGATTTTGTAGAATTATAATCACAGAGTGTTACATGCAAGGATTTGATTAAGTTCTATATTTCGTACTACCCTTTTTGCTCCTTGTTTATTATGAGTAAGCTTGTTGTTGTGTTATCGTTGCTTCGGTGTATAGAGATTGCGATAAGTGTTCATGAAGTATTGATTGCCAACTCTTGGTTAATAAACAGTAGTTGTACATGTATTGTATATGTGGAATTGTTACTGATGCTTACCAACTACTTATGTATACCAGTATTAGATTCTGGAAGATTTTGTGTGCTGTTGTTTATTATGGTCTGAAATATATACGTATGTGTTATTTGTGTATGAGCCCTTGTAATTATTATTCATAAGATAAGGTTTAGTTTACAAGAAATACTAATTTGTGCATAAATTTAAGTGGTATGAGTATTGTTTATTTGCATAGAAGGTTCTGTCGGGAGTGGCCTTAACCGCAAGCCACTCCATTCTCCGTCGGTTAAGGCAAGTATATCGAGTTGTGTGCATAAATGAGTTGTTCGTTGTTATTTATCTATTCATGGCTAATTTCTATTGATTGTGGAAAGTTTGAGTTATATTGGTGAACGTCGCTTCGAGGACGGGAATAGCTATTGGATTTGAGTGGTTGCTAGTAAGCCTTAATCCCGGTGAGTTTTCTGTACCTTTGTTGACATTGCAGTGAGTAGAGAGTATGGAATGCGTGGATACTGTGATTTAATTGTGCCCCATTTGGGAAATGGAATTGAGTGTGTCGAATAGATTAGATGGTTATGAATGTGAGAAATTGGGCTATGTTTATGTCTGTGTGTGTTTATGGTTATGAATGTGAGAAATTGGGCTATGTTTATGTATGTGTGTGTTTATGGTTATGAATGTGAGAAAGTGGGCTATGTTTATGTCTGCGTGTGTTTATGGTTATGAATGTGAGAATTTTGGCTATGTGTATGTACGTGGTTATGGTATGTTAGTGTTGGCATTGAATGAAAAGTTGCATCTTATTTATGAAAATTGCATTTGTGCATACATAATGGAAGAGGCGACCCATGCTGATGCGGGCCTCTGTGTTCACACGTAGTGAACACGAAAGTCCTACCTCGTAGTCCCATTCATCGAGGTGAATGGGAGCGAGACAGTAAGAGTAGGCACCTTCCATCTACGGGATGGAAGGGGCGTGAGAGTGCACAAGCGGGTGGGCACTCTCAGCGATCCGTGCGTGCATGGCAATGAGCATTCATGTGCATTGCATCGTTAATAATGAGTGTTGGGGTAAATGGTGTCATATGGATTGTGATTATGGTAATTGAAGGGTGAGTCGTGGACTCAACCCAAAAAGGGGGGGATTGAATTGAATTTGATGAATTAGCGCATTTCTTTTGCCTTGTTAAGTATGTTGTATGATTATCGCGGAGTGACGTCGAGTTTTGAACTCAAATGAAATTGATGAAAATGATTTGAGTTGCAGCAAGGGTAGTTGAGTCGAGGCGTTGTGATTTAGAATAAGTAATGCTTCTTTGGCGTGGAATGGGTCTATTATCAAATTGATGATTTGATTGCGAGTAATTTTGATATAGTCAAGTTATTGTTTTAAAATGGGTATGAATGCTTATTGTCCGGATATTGTTTTATTAGCATTACTTACTCTTATGGTTAAGTTCTTGTTTTACTTGCGATAAATTGGGTTTATTATTCTCGTGTACTTTCTTTGAGTTTGAACTCACGCTTGTTATTTAATGTTTGTAGGTGTTTTGAAGCGGCATGCATGGATGGGGTAGTAGCACATTCACGTTTGCATCATCACCATGCCATCATATCAATTATAGTTCTGTTATTACTAGCTCGCGCAAAATTCTTGTAAAAAGTCGTTTGCGGTTATGTTTAATAAGTTCCCTGTCCTGTAATAATTTATGTGGTGGAGTTATTAATTTTTATGGGATGTGTGTTTGGTTAACTAAGGACCTGTTAGAATGATATCATATAATTGCATTTGTTTCATCTGCGAGTGGATGTCCTACTTTCTAGAGGTCATGCGAAATTTTGTAAATTCGGTGGCTTAGTTTCTAAGCCGATCTTAATAGTTTAGAGTGTTGGTAGCATTAGTGGCGCATTTGAGCTCGTGGTGTTACATTTCTTTTCTTGGTAGTACGATCGCATTTACGCATAAAAAGTTTACTACATAGCTAGAATAATCGTAGTTTGTATAAAACTATCTTTTATTGTAGGTTATTTGGCGGCAGTTTCTTTTAATCCTTGCACCACTTGTCGTGTTAGTCTTAGAGGCTTCGATGAAGTTGGAGAGGTTGTCTTTCGTTATTTCCATCTTCTTGAAGTTGTTGATGCAAACATCATGGCGTTCTTGACTTGTTACGAATTCTTTTCAAAAGATCATTGGTGGTTTTCATTTAAAAAGATATGGAAAGAAATACTTCTAGAAAGAGTAACTTAGGAGTGAAGAATGAGTATACAGATAAGAAGATTAAATTCTATAGATGGGAAAAGAGTATATATATAACCAATACTATCCTTTTTATATTTCTTTTTGAAAATTAGGATTTCTGATTTTTCTTTTTCCAGTTTTTGTTTTAACAACCATTCTAAAGTTTCTGTTCAGAAGAATATAACTTTCCTGGTTCTAACTCATTTTTATGGTACATAATTTAAGCAAAGTGATGAAGTGAGTTTTGAAGCATGGTTAGAAATTATTATTGGAACATTAAGTTTTAACTAGACTAAAGCAGCATCAGCTAGTTTGGTGTTACTAATGTGGTAAGATCTTAGCCTTGGTTTATATATGAATGGTGTGGTTCCAAGCAAAGCTAAGAGTAATAATAGAGGCTATATTACTAATCTAGATGAGATTAAATTTTTAAGAAGGTTAATGACTATAATGGTTACATAAGTGAGAATTTCTATGAAGAAGGGATAAGCTGTTTTATAATTGCTTATTTATCCTATGGGTTGAGATTTCCATATTCATACATGAGGACAATTTATTGTGAAACTTCAACCTAGGGGTTAAGTTCACACATAATCGATCGACAAACGAAATAAAACCAATTCACAATAGCAAGACAAAAACACAAAATAGTAAAATGCTTTATATAACCGAGAGCGGAACAAAATGCTATGCGTAAGGGTTCTGTCTTAAAGTAATCCTAATTTATTCTAATCTTGGCCTTTTTCTTGTTGGCGACATCGGCTCTTGATAAAGCAGATCTTCAATCTTCACTATGCTTTGCCGAGGTTAGCGAACCTTTGCATGTTTCCTTGAGATGGTTATGCATAAACATTGTAGGCTTCACGGGTTGTCATGAAGAATGACAGCAACATGTCTCAAACATCTTCAGAAGCAATACTAAAGATGAACCATGAGCAGAGATTTCTTTTTGAGATAAGGGGAATTTGTTTACAAATCAAAATGAGTGTAGAGACAAGAGTAGAATCTTAAAAAAGAGGAAAGAATAGCAAAGTCGACATTTTCCAAATTCAGTAACTTTTGAAAATAAGATTTTGAATTTGCTTATTCTAACGCTAGCGACCATTCTATCTAAGGTTTATCCTACGGTCAGTATAGCTCTGATACCAACTCTGTGAGACCCCGTTCTGATGAACAAGAACCTCCATGTGATTACTGTGCTATTCCCTGGATCAGTAGCTAGCACTCACATGTTTACAACAATTGGAATCACCACCATACAATATAATAATTAAGCGGAAACGATTATACAAATAAATATTACAACTCAGAGAATCTAGCAGCAAAAGAAGCGAAGCCTTGTAGTGTACCCATCCAATCCCGTAGGCAACTGACCAGGCATAAACTCCAGATAGAACACGATGAAGAAAATCCCGCAACCTGCGACGAAAAGAGACTCGAAGCCTCGCCAACCCAACCACCTAAATAATAATTAAGCAAGGGTGAGTACTTTACGTACTCAGCAAGACTTGAGCAAAACCTATAATATATGCAGGCCATTTCAAAGGAAAGGCTACTACAGTTAATTTGCATAAAGCGAATTTGAATTTGTAAATCAAGTTATTTGCAAACGGAATTTATAAGAGCAAGATTAATTGATAACAAACAAGTAAAGCATAATAACACTCACAGTCCTCCATGACGTGAGCGACGAATCATTCACATTCCTGAAATTCCATAACTGTCGGCTCTTTGACATAAAGCACAGTTGCAAAACAAATGATACCAAGCCCTTTTGAAAATAATAAACATCTAACATTGGAATGACTTCACCAAGTGCCCATGACCGCGGGCGCGGCTAATCGATTAGATTTAAACTCTGCAGAGGTGTACAAATTTACCCACAAGTCATGATCTTTCGACCATACATAGTCGTTACATTACCTAGACATGGCTTTGACCAGCCCGAGACGTTAACCCCCGCCATAGAACTAGAAACACACACCCAAGCCGTGGATCCACTTTCACACACCCAACACAACGTTTCTAAACATGGCAGGGCATACACCGTTGCATTAGCAAGTAGAAACCCCGTCAGGCAGACCTGACCGGAATACCTGTGCTAGCTCCTGCCTACCAATGAACAAAGCCATGTCTAATTAACATAACAAGCTATGGCTACCCCATTCTCACCCTTGTGGTTGCACGGAATTCTTGGATCAATAACGTTCCATTGGTCGGTCCTTAATCCGACACGGGCGACACTTCACCCTACACTACGTGCAAACCATCTGCACAACCGGCTATTGCCAATAATCGCCCGCATCATAGCATAGTTTTATTTTGGGTTTTTAATCAAAATACCCGCAACCAACAGTGCTATTTTCAATATTTTCAGGAAACAAATATTGATTTGATCATGTACATTGCTGACTCTAAAGCATGGCTAAGCATGAATAATATGAACGTATATACCCAAGATGACATTAAGTAATGCCTATCCTCAATCTATGGTTATCAAGGTTCACATTTTCATAATCATCAAAGGAGATTCACGAGACAACAGGTATAACTACCAAATCCACAAGATAGCAATTTACATAAAGTAATCGCATGCATGAAACAATTTGATGCACAAAAGGAATATAAAATACTGGGATCAATATGGTCAAAGGATGCTTGACTTGCTTAATTGCCGTCTACGACGAAGACGAGGATTGCGGCCGATGACGACGACGGAAACAACAACGTCGGGTTCTACACGTCGATCAACGAAAAATAAGGCAAATACCAAACTTTAATAAAGGGCAAAAGAAGATAGACATAAAATCCAAATAAAGAATCATTGCAGAAAACAGGAACAACCAAGAGTTGGATTAAATTATTTCATTAGTCACTTTATTGAATGATATGAATGAATAGCATTTAATCCATTAATTAACTTCACATGAAGAAGCATATCCTATAGGCTAGATCCCCTAAGATAGATTATTAGTTACACATTCAAGGTTTTTAGGAAGATTTCGGTGATTCAAATATCTAATATATAGATTCCTTTATTCTTACCGATTCATATTATAAAGTTCAGAAAACTTAACACTTAAGGTTATTTGGCTATTGTGAGATCCCGTTCTGATGAACAGGAACCTCCATGTGATTACTGTGCTATTCCCTGGATCAGTAGCTAGCACTCACATATTTACAACAATTGGAAATCACAACCATACATTATAATAATTAAGCGGAAACGATAATATAAAGAAATATTACAACTCAGAGAATCTAGCAACAAAAGAAGGAATATCCTACAGTTTGCCCATCCAATCCCGCAGGCAACTGACCAGGCATAAACTCCAGATAGAACACGACGAAGAAAATCCCGCAACCTGCGACGAAAAGAGACTCGAAGCCGTGCTAACTCAACCACCTACATAATAATTAAGCAAGGGTGAGTACTTTACGTACTCAGCAAGACTTGAGCAAAACCTATAATACATGCAGGCCATTTCAAAGGAAAGGCTACTACAGTTAATTTGCATAAAGCGAATTTGAATTTGTAAACCAAGTTATTTGCAAACGTAATTTATAAGAGCAAGATTAATTGATAGCAATTAAGTAAGGCATAGATAACACTCACCGTCCTCCATGACGCGAGTTCGAATCGATCATTGCCATCGCATGGCATATATCCAGTTCTTTGCCAACACATGGCACAACAGCTGATACCAATACTTGCCAACACATGGTATAGTATTGGGTCATCTGTGGGGGTAAGCTAACTTATAAAATAAACCTTTTTGAAAATACCAAAGCTAACATTGGAATGACATCAACAAGTGCCCATGACCGCGGGCGCGGCTAATTAATTAGATTTAAACTCTGCATAGGTGTACAACTTTACCCACAAGGAATGATCAACCTTTTTGCAAGATCACACACGCCTCCAATAGGACATTATGTCTGCCAAGCGATCATACATAGCTGTTACAATACCTAGACATGGCTTTGACCAGCCCGGGACGTTAACCCCCGCCGTAGAACTAGAAACACACACCCAAGCCGTGGATCCACTTTCACACACCTAACACAACGTTTCTAAACACGGCAGTGCGTACCGTTACGCATAAGCGAGACCAAACCGGAATGCCTGCAAGCTCCCGCCTACCAATGAACAAAGCCATGTCTAATTAACATAACAAGATATGGCTACCCCATCCTCACCCTTGTGGTTGCACGGAATTCTTGGATCAATAGCGTCCCATTGCTCGGTCCTCAAACTGACACGGGCGACACTTCACCCTACATTATGTGCAATTCCTGTCGCACATCCGGCTATTGCCAATAATCGCCCGCATCAACACATAGTTTTCTTTTGGGTTTTTTAATCAAAGTACCTGCAACCAACAAAGGACATTTTCAATGTTTTCAGGAAACAAATACTGGTTTGATCATGTACATTGCTGATTCTAAAGCAGGGCTAAGCAGGAATAATATGAACGCATATACCCATGATGACATTGAGTAATGCCTATCCTCAATCTATGGTTATCAAGGTTCACATGTTCATAATCATCAACGGAGATTCACTAGACAACAGGTATAACTACCAAATCCACAAGATAGCAATTTACATAAAGTAATCACATGCATAAAATAATTTGATGCACAAAAGGAATATAAAATACTGGGATCAATATGGTCAAAGGATGCTTGCCTTGCTGTCGGCGCTTCTGACGGCAGGCGAGGATTATGGTGGCAACGACGACGGAAGATAGAGGCGTCGGGTTCTACTCGTCGAACAACGGAAATAAAGCAAATAACTAACTTCAATAAGGGCAAAAAGAAAATTGATAGAAAGACAAATAAAACTCTTCGCAAGAAACAGGGATTGCTCTTTATGAATTTACTAGTCTTATTTTATGAATTCAAGATGCTAAAATTGGTTAAGATTAATAGTATTAAGTATTAGTTGCAAGTTTCATTAATTCACTATTCATAATATGAGTTTCTGCAAATTCTTATCACTTACTGGTTTTGCTCTATTAGGATTCAGATTCAAAGCAAGATGAATTAAGAATATTTTCTTGGATTACTGCAGATCAAATCCTAAAGATCATTTCTAGGCTGTTCTTTACAAAGTTCAGATTTAGATGAGCTGCTTTGCGAGCTACCTAAAAGTCTTAAATGATCACATTATGCTATGAGTAATAGCGCTTTACCTTAATTGATTTTGCTTAGAATTAGTTTTATGCAAGCTGAATCTATTGATTTAGGCTACTGAGATTATTTTCATGATGTTTGAGAAGGTTCTGGTGATACAAATAACTTAACTACGGATTCCTTCATTATTACCTAAAGTTTATTCATTCGCATTAAGGCCTAAAGTAATGTGATTACTTAGGGTTGTTCAGCTATTAAGATTAATATGCAAATCACGATGAAATGAGATTATCTTTTCGTATTAGAGTAGACTATACTTTGGGGAGTGCTACAGGGTCAATTTCATATGTTTTAGCATTTAGATGAAACATTATATTCATTGTTGAAAAGGCTTAAGTGGCATTGTAAAGTTGACGATAATCGGAATCGGCATGAAAGTGAAACAAAAGGTTAACACTTAAGGGTTTTGTACTAACAATATTAATATGCAAACCTTAATGGAATAAGATTCTTTTCTGAGATCATGGTAGTATAAACTTTGTACAACATTTCTAAACTATTTTACTGATTTTTGTATTTGGATGAGTTATTTTATCTACTGCTGAAATAGCATAAATGACCACTATGAATAACGCTAGATCGGCTAACTTCATTTTATGTTTGCGACTACATTATATAAGATCTTTAATTCATTTTTTAGGTGTTAGCGGTAGCAATCCTAGAATTGTATCAAAATTTGGGTTGGCATTATTTTAACTTCAATTGCAATAGATTATCTAGTTACTTATTGTTATAATTAACATTTTCTTCTATTAAAAGAATACAAATTAAGTCTGATTCTAAGTATTTTTATATGGACAAGCTCCTACTAATTTCAGGAATCTCTCACAAAATATTTTATGCTTTTATGAACCCTTATACATTCATTTCTATTAATGGCCATATTAAGCTTTCTTGATGGTTGCTAAACAAATGAATTAAACTTAGTTCAAGAATTAAACATATTTTCAGGATTGAGTTTATTAAAATTCTAGAACACATATAAATTTAGTTAATGATTTTTGGAATTACATTTCTTTGAATACAACAACATTCATAATAATGTTTATCCTTAATCTTAGTCTTACTAAGTGTTTTGTGACTCAAAAATTAAATGTTTTTGGATATTTGAATACCTCCAGATCCTAGCATCACAATAATATTTATTTCACCATTTCATTACTTATTATACACAATTTCTCATTAAAAAAACCATGTTAGCATTATAATCAAAGTTTAATATAAATAATTATTCTGCAGATCAAAAATTAAATATTTTTACATATTTATATTCTTTGTGATTTTAGATGGTTATACCAATTTGTCCTCTTGAGTTTTGATTAAAAGCGTAAAAGATATTCAAGTTTAAATATTTCATTAGGTTGGAAAAGGAGAATCGTTTTCAAATGAGGCGCCTCTGGACTCGCTTCTTCTACCTCGAGCACGATAGCCCGGTAGACAAACAGAGGCGGCTAGGGCTCATGGCGAGGGTACTCGGTGGTGGTCCCATGAGAGAGGGCATGGAGAGCATCGGCTCGGCGCATCCAGTGGAGGTGTTGATTCGGCGGAAGAGATCTGGGCAGCAGCAGCCCCCGAGCTCGGGAGGCGGCAATGGCGGGAGGTTAAGAGGATAAATCAAGGGTGAGAGCTCGAATTGGTAGCACATATAGCATCACGGGGCAATAAAGTCGATTTCACTCGCTAGCCGGCGGAGATGGGCGGAGCTCCGCCCACGGTGGCCGACCTTGGAGAAGAAGAGGCTCACGGCGGTAGCTTGATTCCGCATGGAAGGAGATGGATATTGTTGAGGATTTGATCCTTGAAGCTGGAGATGCTCTAGCTCGGCGGATTTGAGAACCTTTGGCTCTATAGCTCGGACTTTCCTTCGCTCGAGCTCGAGCATCTTGATAATGGAGGATTTGGGGAGGTTTTGGTGAGAAGAAGAAGGGAAGTGAGGGTGAAGTGAGGGCCTTGCCTTGGCGACCACACAGTGCGGTTTATAGTCGAGAATCTGGCGCATGAGTGGGATTCGTGGCAATGATCGAGAATGCAGGGCTTCCGAGCCGGAGTCTTCTTCGGTGGAGCGAAGCGGAATTGAGGATGATGCGTTCGCAGAAGGCCCTGGGTCCATTGTCGATGACTGAAAATTCTCCAATGCATGTGGAGACGGAAATCAACGAATGGCCCACACGTCGGTGGCTCGCTCGAGGAAAACAGAGCTCTCTCTGATTTTATTGGTGGTCAACTAGAGGTAGAGAATGGTGAAACTTTTTGACCAAGGTCTTTGAATATATTTTGATGTCTGGTAAAATTTTTAGATTAAAATTAGTTACCGAAAAATTACTAATATTCTTTCAATAGCGACCTTTTGAATTTCTCACCTCTGGCTTCGATTTTTATTTGAGATCAAACGAAGTCTATTACTTTTCAAATTTTGTTTTTCAAAAGGATTTGATCTTAGAATGCTTCTATAAAATTTTCAGCTCCATTTGCGATTCCAATATTTTATGTGAATTCTGATAATACATTATTTTGATTTAAAAGTTATCTTTTCATTTTATCTCTTCATTATTCTATGTGTAAAATTTCAACTGCTGGCTAAAATGGTTTAATTGAATGATCAGAGTTCTCATGGCAATTTTTCTAAATTTTTACTTTTTACATTTTTGCCTTTTCCTCTTTTTCATTCTTTATTTTTCCTTTGGTTGGATTTTTCATACAAAGAACAATTCCAAAGAAATCCAAATAAAATTCAATAATGCCAAGAAACTCAGAATTAATAACATTCAAACTTAGATTATTCATTTTCACTTTATTAAATTTTTGGGATGTTACAGATCTACCCCCCTAACAAAAAAATTCTCGACCCCGAGATTTGGCGGGTCTAAGGGAAAAGTATTTCTAAAAGAAGTCAGGAAACTTCTTCCTTGAGTCGGTCTTCTCGTTTTCCAAATTGCTTCTTCTTCAAGATGATTGCTCCGTTGAACATTGAACATCTTGTGGAATTTATTACGAGTGTGGCGTTCAGCTTCTTTTAAGATTTTAATCGGATGTTCCCGATAAGTTAAATCAGATTGTAGATCAATTTCATTTAGCTGGACGAGCTTAGAAGGAAGATGAAGACATTTCCTTAATTGCGATACATGGGAGACATTATGAACACTGGACAGGGGAGATGGCAATTCTAATTCATATGCTTTTTTTTCTTTCATCTTCAACGATACGATGTGGCCTAATATATCGCAGCGCCAAGTTATTTCTAATTTGGAAACAATGAATATCCCGAACTTTGTAAATCTTGTGGATGAGATAGATTCGGGAATTCTTATCGGAGGTGACTTTGTCGTTTGGTCGATCCATCGTCTTCATTGCAATTGCTTTACTGGACCTTCGTCTTGCGATTCCAAGCTGACGTGCGAAGAAATAGAGAAGATCTCTATTTGAGTTTTAGGTAAGCAGATGAGAGATACTAATACCTTCTACATATCTCTTCTGGTTGGATTATTGGGACCAATAAAAGACAATCAAATTTTGAGATTGACATATGGTATACACAGAATGCTTGAGATGAAAGAGACAGTGTATTGTCATTAGATTTGTTTGAGAAAGAATCCAAACGCTAACATTAAGAAGGATATTTGAATACAACAGTCAATTTGTTTAGATCGATATTAGTTGGCGAAATGAGCTGAGAAATAAGGTTATCTCGGGTTTACTTTAGATTGAGAACAGGGTAGAAATACTCCAAAGATTGGGTTGAGATAAAAGAATTGTAAGATGATCCTGATGATTTGATTCATTTGATCATTTTAGTAAATAAAGGATTTTGATATTCTTTGAATTGGGCAACTATGAAGGAATGAAATGTACAGAATCAAAAGATTGATTGTAGGAATTTAACACACAAAGGACATACTCAATACCATATTAAGAGTCGGGTACAATCATATGAGGAATATGTTTACATTTAGAGCCTATCATCGAGGCAGGATTATTCTAGGTACTTGATGTTTTCCTAGGTCTTTGAGACAGTTAGAAATTACTGATGTCTTCCTTGACGAGGTGAAGTAGAACTGTTCTTGGGTAGATGTTGGTGAAGTGTTTAAGTTATTTTCGGCTGATGCAGGTGATGTTGTTTGTTTTATTCGAAACAATGGAAAGATTGTTTGCTAATGTTATAAAACAAATGATCATGAAGTGACTAAAACTGAGGAATTAATCTTGGAATTAAATTTGAATTCTAGTAGGATTCAAATACAGAAGTACCATACCTAGTACTGCATTGGATAGGTCATAAGCTTCTTTCGCGAATTAATGCTGTAGGTAAATACTATGAATGACTGGATTGACATTTTGAGTTGGATTGATCTATGTCTAAAGAATTGTTGGTCTTCAGATCCTTGCAGCCAGTTTTAAGGTTGTTACAAAACTTCCTGGGGTTGAGAATAATATAGAGTTTGTTTCTGATTTAGGTGATTGTTGGCATAATGCCCTACATTTACCACAACAAAAGCAAATAATATTGACTTTCAGGTTTTGAGTAACGGACAGACGTTCATTGATGTTGTTGAAGGGATGACAAATGATGACTGAGATTAGAGTCGAGCAGAATTCTTCTCGGGACAAGTGTTCTTGTTCAATTGTCACTTCTTCGATTGATTCTTTGAGTAAACTGCTTTGAATTTTATTTCTCCAATTCTTGAAGTTAAAATCTTATCCGAGTCTTCTATGAGATATGGTCATTTTTTTGAAGTTTGGTGAAGATTCACAAGAATAGGATATTCGTTTTTGAAAACGAGCACGTGGCATGACAGAGTTTGAAAGGAATTATCATTCGAAGATGACAAGCTGTTTTCGAAGGGAAAACGGACTAGGACAGCAACTAGTTTCAAGTTCACCGGACACTAGTTCATTTCACATGCAGATTCGTGAAGGAGGATTTTTGCAAGGATGCAAAACAAGGAAAGCACTAAAAGGTTTGAGATCAAAGTAAAAGCGATAGTTGGCTGAGTGAGATCTTCGCCAACACAGAGAAGTTTGTGTGCTTTTTACTTTCACATGAGTTTCACATATGTGATGGTTGGTTGGGAGGATACGGTGAATAACTAGAATCAATGAATTGATCCTAAAATTAACCTTATACCCGGTAAGGTTCACATGTGTAAATATCTTATCTAGTACTATGTCAGGTAGGTTATAACTTCTTTCACAATTTAACGTTGCAGGTAAATGCCACGAATGACTAGATCAATACCTTGAGTTGGATTGGGGGCATGATTTAGGAATCGTTGGTTTTCAACTCTTGAGGTCGCCTTAGAGATTTTTGTATAGCTTCGTTAGATTGGTGTTGAGGTGGAGTTTCATTTTTCTTCTGACAACCATTGGCATAATACCCATGGCTACCATAGCAAAAGCAATTAATATTGACTTTTTGATTTTGAGTATCGGATAGCTATTCATTAGTGTTGTTGGAAAGATGAAAAGATGATGATTGAGATTGAGAATGTGTAATACTGCAAAATCGTTTTCCTGGGATTTTGGCCGGGATTGTCGTCATTTTCTTGATTCAAGGATTTATTCTGGAGAAAGTTTTGTCGCCTCACAGTTTAAGAAGTTTATTAAAGGCTTGGGTTTCGACTGAACCTTCATTTCTTTTATGCGAGATTTAGTGAGCTTTTACGGTGGGCTCCTTGTATGAATTTCTATGGTGCGAGATGATTGAGATTGATTGCTAACCGAGGAAATTAAATGATGTGTGTATTATCGAGAAAAGGTGGGCTTTAGTTGGAATTTTTGAGAGGCTTTTAGTATTTACCTTCTTGCCCTTGTGAGACTCCCAAATCCTGGCCACTTAATTTTCTTGGCACCAGATCTTTTCCCATGTGCTGGCTCCCTCTCCTGAGCCCAAGCCGACTCCAAGACCTCGGCCTCCTCCCGACTCAGCCGGTGGCGCCCTCCACCGACTCCATGACTCTCCCCTCCGGTAGCTACTCCACCTTCCTTGGCTCGGCACCGCCATGCGCCCCTCCCCCTGCCGGCTGCCTCCTGCCCTAGGCCGTGCGCTCCAGGCCGGCAACTCCCCTCCGGTGAGCCTTCCTCCGGTGAGCCTTCCTCCGACCGGTAGCAAGTCCTCTCCAGCCCTGCCTCGGCTCCTCCACCTTCCTTTCCTCCATGAGCAAGATTGGAGGTAAAACCCTAGGATTTTGGGGGAGAAATAGCTTGCATGAAGGGTGTTTGATGAAATGCCTAGCTAGATTTTCGTGAGATGAAATGTTTGTGCATGCCCCTGTAATGCGATGAATTGGCCGTGAGAGGTGTTACTGATTGGTCTCCTCTCAAAATCTTCCTTTCATGAACCGAATACTCTGGCATTTTTGATTGAGCCGCTTACTAGAAATTTTCTTTATGCAATGATGTATGTTAATTAGTCAATGTATTATGACCACGATTTATGTGCTTGTGATGTAAGGTTCCTTGATTGGTTCTTGCTATAGCTAGTATTTTAGTCAATCTTCACGTATGTGATTTTGATATGAGGGTATGGGTTCTAGTAGCATCGATATACAATTTGGAATAGTGTGTATGAATGGTAGAAACAGAGGGTTTTCATGTTGTCCCTAAGGAAATGCTTGGCTGAGAACTGTCAGTGACCTATATACTCATACTCTGGCTTATGTTTGGGTTCAAAGGAGAGATCAACAGATTTTGTAGAATTATAATCACAGAGTGTTACATGCAAGGATTTGATTAAGTTCCATATTTCTTACTACCCTTTTTGCTCCGTTATTTATTATGAGTAAGCTTGTTGTTGTGTTATTGTTTGCTTCGGTGTATAGAAACTGCGATAAGTGTTCATGAAGTATTGATTGCCAAATCTTGATTAATAAACAGTAGTTGTATATGTATTGTATATGTGGATTTGTTATTGATGCCTACCAACTACTTATGTATACCAGTATTAGATTCTGGAAGATTTTGTGTCTTTGTTGTTTATTATGGTGCAGAAATGTACACGTTATGTGTTATTTGTGAATGAGCCCTTGTAATTGTTATTAAAAAAGAGAAGGCTTAGTTTACAAGAAATATTAATTTATGCATAAATTTAAGTGGAATGAGTATTGTTTATTTGCAGAGAAGGTTGTGTCGGGAGTGGCCTCAACCGCATGCCACTCCATTCTCCGTCGGTAAAGGCAAGTACATCGAGTTGTTTGCTTAATTGAGTTGTTTGTTGATATTTATCTGGTCATGGCTAATTTCTTTTGATTGTGGCAAGTGTTAGTTATATTGGTGACCGTCCCTTCGAGGACGTGATTAGCTATTGAATTCGAGTGGTCACTAGTAAGTCTCAATCCTAGTAAGTTTGCTGTACCTTTGTTAATATTTGCAGTGAGTAGCGAGTATGGGGAACGTGGATACTCGTGGTTAACTTACAAGAATTGTACTTAACTATGCCCCGTCTGGGGAATGGGATTGAGTATGTGTACTGAATCAATGTATTGCTGAATTTTTGTGTCTATACATGTATGGTTGTTTGTCTTTGGTGGAAATGTGGGTTCAACAAGAGCCTATTTATGTAAGTGCATACATTGGTGAGTCTTGTGTGTCTATGTGAAGTCATATTTAAATGTATGCATGAGGTTTCTCTAAATGAAAACCTTGCTTAGAGTGTGTGAATGTGTAGAGCTGCCATAGTCCATACAATTATGTGTGGTACTTGCTGAAATATGTGGTCATGTGTGCTTGCATGTATGATTGACCTTGTGTTTATATATATATATATATATATAAGCATTTGCACACATGATGTATGTGGTTATAGTTATGTTAGTGTTGGCAATGAATGAAAGGTTGCATTTCATTCGTGTTAATTGCATTTGTGCATTCATAATGGAAGAGGCGACCCATTCTGATGCGGGTCTCTGTGTTCACACGTAGTGAACACGAAAGTCCTACCTCGTAGTCCCATTCATCAAGGTGAATGGGAGCGAGACGATAAGTAGGCACCTTCCACGGGATGGAAGGGGCGTGAGGGTGCACACCGACGGGTGGGCACTTTCGACGAGACTCGACGTGCATCGAAATGAGCATTCATGTGCATTGCATCTCTTCTCCTTCCTAAAAGTTGAAAATCTTGAGTTATGTTGAGGAGTTGTCTCTGTCGGGATTTGCGAGTTCGAGAGTCGAATTCTCTTATGATTTATGGTTGAGTTTTTCTGAAAAATAAAGAGAGGGTCTTTGTTGTTGCTCGTGCTCAAGAATTTCGGTTTTCTTTAAAGGTTGGGTGCGTGACCCACGAGGATGTTCAAGGCGTTAAGTGTATGATGAGTAGTTGAGCTTTAAGATAAGGAGGGTTACTGATTCTGTTAAAAGAAATCTGTTGATTATTTAAAGACAACCAAATTTATTGTATGGCACATGATGATTAATTGGAATGGTAGGTGATTCTAAAGTGAAACGTTGATTAGAGTTTTCACCATGGTCGTGAGACGTGGACTTGAATGGAAGTTCAAGATTTGTGTTCCAGTAAGTTTAGTAGTGAGCGGGATTGAGAGGGTCTAGAATCTTCTATGAATGAATTTATTGTAGTAAGCGGTTGATGTAATGTACCGGAGTATATTAGCGCTAAGGCATGAGAGTTGTGATTTAGGGGCAAGTGATGTTCCTTGAGTATTGAATGGTTTTATCATCAAGTTGATGACGTGATTGCGGTAATCTTTTTGATATGGTTAAGTAATTGCTTTAAATGGGTATACATGCATATTGTCCGGATGCGGTTTCATTGTATTACTTGCTCTTATGGTCAAGCTTTTGTGTTGCTTATGTTAAATTGGAGTTGCTATTCTCGTGTACTTTGCTGAGTCATCGACTCACGTTTGTTGTTGTGTTGTTACAGGTACCTTGAAATCGGCATGCATGGAAGGGGGTAGTAGCACAATCACGTTTTGCATCATCACCTTTCCATTGTGTTAATTCATAATTCTGGTATAAATAGCTTGAGAAGATCATTGTAAGGGGCTGTTCGCGGTTATGTTTAATGAGTTCTTGTCCTGTAATAATTTATGTGGTGGAGTTCTCTAATTTCCTTTGGAGGTGTGATTGGTTAACTAAGGACCTGCTAGAATGATATCATATACTGCATTTGTTTTCTATCTGCTGAGTGGATGTCCTAGTTTTAGGGGAGGTGCTGCCGAATTTTTTAATAAATTTGACAACCTCCTAGTTGTTCGCTTGCATTTCTAATATTTATTCTTAGCGATTTGTATTTGTGGGTGCTAGAGGGTGTAACATTCGGGGCACGGGATGCCGGGGTGTTACAGAATGAAGTTGAGCATTCTTCTTTTTAGGGTATGTATTATCGTTTACGTGTCACTGATTCTTTAACAAATTTTTCAAGCAAACTGCTTCAGAGTTTATTCCTCCTACTCTCAGAGCTATAATCTAGTCTAACGTGACTTTTGATACGTTTATGATGCTAGGGGATATTTGTTCTTCTTGTAGACATTGTTTAGCAATACGGTTCCTTTTGTGACAGTTGAAGCATTCACGCTTTTCCCGTGGTGTCGAGTTCAGTTAATGGCATGCTTAATATTATTCTCCTTATGAATTTCAATTTGTTGCTTCTTAGAATATTCTTTAGCCCAATGACTTTCTTTATCAGACAGGAAACATGCCATTGGAGATTACCATTTACTACTTTCTTAGTGAAGGTAGTTAGGATCAAGTGCTATTTCTTTAATTCTTTTAAGTGATATTTCCTATGCAACCGATTTTTTTTATAACCAAATCCTAAGCAACCAAGGATTGGAGTTCCATTTGTTGAGGCTAAAGTGCAGTGATGATTAATGAATCAAGGGGGTATTGCGAGGGGCAATGATCTTGACCTTCACGACGGTAACAAATGGTATTACCTACAGGACGTTTTTCAGGGGAAATAATTTCCTTCACAGCAAGAACAATTGATTGCACTTTCATCAATAGTATGTCCTATTTTTCCATAGCGAGTGCAAGCATGATTCTTCAGATTGACTGGGTTGACAACACTTCAAAGGGCAATTTTTTTGATACCGAATATGGCATAAGAGTAGATTTCCGATCTAATCCATTCCTTTTTCTGACAAAAGCTGCACCAAGGTTAGAATTGTTCTTTGTTTGTTTCTAGAGAAGAAAGGTGTGTGTTTGGTGATTTTGTTCGATTATGGTGAGCATTTACACCATGGTTAAAGATTCTAACATTTTTTTCCTTGCGAACCTTGAGAAAGTGGAGAGTTATATCGATTGCTATGTAAGGGAAGTGCTTTAGCTAAATACTATAGATTTAGTTGAACTTGGATAGGATTACCATCTCTTGGCAATTGGGTATCTTGCGTGGTTTCACGAAGTAGATGAGAAGCGCTAGCATTTTATACCGAGAATCATTAGCAAGAATGAGTTAATTTAAAGGGAGGTACATAGTATGTTAAAATACTTGAGATGAGCGAAAGGATGCATTTTAACCAAGATTATTTGGGGAGAGCTGAAGGTCAGTTATAAGGCTAAAGATTTTATTACTCATTACTCCAGTAGATGTATTAATGTGTCGTATCACAGGCATCCTACAATATTATTTATTAGAGTAAAGTTACTTAGATGAAATTCTATTAGGTTTTACGGCAACGTTTCGTTCTTTAAAATCTTTTTAATTAAAATTTTCTTATTAAGCAGGGTTAACACATCGCAAATTTCAACCTAGTGGTTTAACATTCACGAGAGCAACCCGATAGCAATAGAAAAGACTGACACCAGAGTTTCAACAACATAGAAATACTATACATATATATATATACATATTCAACTTAGTACATGGGTGGTATCTATGGTTTTTCTTCTACTAACCATATTTATTTCTGCACCGGAGGTTTACTAGGGCTAAAATAATGTGTAACTCGCATAATGCTATCTTTTATTGTAGGCTATTCAGTGACGAGTTTTCTTTTATCCTTTGCACCACTTGCTGTGTTAGTATTCCCAACCTTCGGTAAGGTCGGAGAAGTTGTGATGCTTCGTTTCCTCTATCTTCTTGAAGTTGCTGATGCAGATGTCATGGCGTTGCCGACTTGTTACCAGAATTCTTTTCAACAGGATTTGTTGGTGTGTTTTTATTTCGCAAAAAGATAAGGAGAGAAATACTTCTAGAAAGAGTAACTTAGGAGTGGAGAATGAGTATACAGGTAAGAAGATTAAATTCTATAGGTAGGGAAGAGTATACTTACAATTAATGTTAATCTTTTTATACTCCTTATAGAAACTAGGTTTCGATTTTTTTCCCAGTTTTCATTTTTAATGTTCATTCGAAGGTTTCTGCTCAGAAGAATATAACTATTTTGGTTCCAACTCATTTTTATGGTACATAATTTAAGCAAAGTGATGAAGTGAGTTTTGAAACATGATCAAGAGTTATTGGTGAAAAAGATTATGTTTTAATTAACCTAAAGCAGCTTAATTTTGCTTGGTGTTTACTAATATGGTGATATCTTAACTCGGTTTATATATACATGGTGTGATCTCAAGCAAAGCTAAGAGTAGTAATAGAGACTATACTACTAATCTTGATGAGAGTAAATTTTCAAGAAAGACTAATGACTATAATGGTTACACAAGTAAGAATTTATACAGAAGAAGGGACAAGTTTGTATAAAGCTTTATAAAAAGATAAGATGAGCTATTTCATGATTTCTTATTCATCCTATGGTTTAAGATCTCTCATATTCATACATAAGGACAATTTATTGTGAAACTGTAACCTGGAGGTTAAGTTCACATATAAATCAGTCCTGACAAGCAGAAATAAAAACCAACTTCAAGTAGCGAGACATAACCACAACATATGTTGCTCTATATAACTAGAGCAGAATAATATGCTACGCATATGGGTTCTTATCTTAAGGTAGATCCTAATGCATTCTAATCATCTGCCCTTTTGCTGTTGGGTGATGCTATTTCTTCATGAAGTAGGATCTTCAAACTTTACTTCTGCTTTGTCGAAAATGGCGAAGCGATGCATGTTTTCTTGGAATGGTTGGCGTAGATGTTGCAATCTTCTTGGGTCGGCATGAAGGATGACAAAGAACATCTCTTGAACATCTTCGTAATCGATGAGCGAAGATAAACCATGGCAAGGATTTCTTTTCAGAAAGAAGAGTTTGTTTACAAATCCAAATGACAGTAGGGGTAAGAATAGAGTCTTAAGACTGAGAAAAGAATAGCAAAATCTACATTTTGCAAATATGCTAGCTTCGGAAAATAAAATTTTGAATTGGTTTATTCCAATGCTAACGACCATTCTATCTAAGGTTTATCCTACGGTCAGTATAGCTCTGATACCAACTCTGTGAGACCCCGTTCTGATGAACAGGAACCTCCATGTGATTACTGTGCTATTCCCTGGATCAGTAGCTAGCACTCACATGTTTACAACAATTGGAAATCACAACCATACATTATAATAATTAAGCGGAAACGATAATATAAAGAAATATTACAACTCAGAGAATCTAGCAGCAAAAGAAGCAATATCCTATAGTTTGCCCATCCAATCCCGCAGGCAACTGACTAGGCATAAACTCCAGATAGAACACGACGAAGAAAATCCGCAACTCATGATTTAAAAGAGACTCAAAGCCGCTTAACTCAACCACCTACATAATAATTAAGCAAGGGTGAGTACTTTACGACTCAAGAAGACTTGAGCAAAACCTATAATACATGCAGGCCATTTCAAAGGAAAGGCTACTACAGTTAATTTGCATAAAGCGAATTTGAATTTGTAAACCAAGTTATTTGCAAATGGAATTTATAAGAGCAAGATTAATTGATAGCAATTAAGTAAGGCATAGATAACACTCACCGTCCTCCATGACGCGAGTTCGAATCGATCATTGCCATCGCATGGCATATATCCAGTTCTTTGCCAACACATGGCACAACAGCTGATACCAATACTTGCCAACACATGGTATAGTATTGGGTCATCTGTGGGGGTAAGCTAACTTATAAAATAAACCTTTTTGAAAATACCAAAGCTAACATTGGAATGACATCACCAAGTGCCTGACGATCATGGTAAGCGGCTAATTAATTAGATTTAAACTCTGCAGAGGTGTACAACTTTACCCACAAGGAATGATCAACCTTTTTGCAAGATCACACACGCCTCCAATAGGACATTGTGTCTGCCAGGTGATCATACATAGTCATTACATTACCTAGACATGGCTTTGACCAGCCCGGGCGTTAACCCCGCCAGAGAACTAGAAACACACACCCAAGCCGTGGATCCACTTTCACACACCCAACACAACGTTTCTAAACACGGCAGGCGCACACCGCTAACGCAAGCGCACCAAACCGAATGCCGTGCAAGCTCCGCCTACCAATGAACAAAGCCATGTCTAATTAACATAACAAGCTATGGCTACCCCATCCTCACCCTTGTGGTTGCACGGAAATCTTGGATCAATAGCGCCCCATTGCTCGGTCCTTAAACCGACACAGGCGACACTTCACCCTACACTACGTGCAATTCTGCCGCACATCCGCTATTGCCAATAATCGCCTCGCATCAACACATAGTTTTCTTTTGGGTTTTTAATCAAAGTACCAAGCAACCAACAGTGACATTTTCAATGTTTTTAGGAAACAAATCTGGTTTGATCATGTACATTGCTGATTCCAAAGCAGGGCTAAGCAGGAATAATATGAACTCATATACCCATGATGACATTGAGTAATGCCTATCCTCAATCTATGGTTATCATGGTTCACATGTTCATAATCATCAATGGAGATTCACTAGACAACAGGTATAACTACCAAATCCACAAGATAGCAATTTACATAAAGTAATCGCATGCATAAAACAATTTGATGCGCAAAAGGAATATAAAATACTGGGATCAATATGGTCAAAGGATGCTTGCCTTGCTTAATCGACGCTTACGACGAAGGCGAGGATTGCGGCTGACGACGACGACGGAAGATAGAGACGTCGGGTTCTACTCGTCGAACAACGGAAATAAAGCAAATAACTAACTTCAATAAGGGCAAAAAGAAAATTGATAGAAAGACAAATAAAACTCTTCACAAGAAACAGGGATTGCTCTTTTTGAATTTACTAGTCTTATTTTACGAATTCAAGATGCTAAAATTGGTTAAGATTAGTAGTATTAAGTATTAGTTGCAAGTTTCATTGATTCACTATTCATAATATGAGTTTCTGCAAATTCTTATCACTTACTGGTTTTGCTCTATTAGGATTCAGATTCAAAGCAAGATGAATTAAGAATATTTTCTTGGATTACTGCAGATCAAATCCTAAAGATCATTTCTAGGTCGTTTTTTACAAAGTTCAGATTTAGATGAGTGCTTATGAGCTACCTAAAAGTCTTAAATGATCACATTATGCTATGAGTAATAGCGCTTTACCTTTAATTGATTTTGCTTAGAATTAGTTTTATGCAAGCTGAATCTATTGATTTAGGCTACTGGGATTATTTTCATGATGTTTGAGAAGGTTCTGGTGATACAAATAACTTAACTACGGATTCCCTCATTATTACCTAAAGTTTATTCATTCGCATTAATGCCTAAAGTAATGTGATTACTTAGGGTTGTTTAGCTATTAAGATTAATATGCAAATCACGATGAAATGAGATTATCTTTTCGTATTAGAGTAGACTATACATTGGGGAGTGCTACAGGGTCAATTTCATATGTTTTAGCATTTAGATGAAACATTATATTCGTTGTTGAAAAGGCTTAAGTGGCATTGTAAAATTGACGATAATCGGAATCGGCATGAAAGTGAAACAAAAGGTTAACACTTAAGGGTTTTGTACTAACAATATTAATATGCAAACCCTAATGGAATAAGATTCTTTTTACAGATCATGGTAGTATAAACTTTGTACAGCATTTCTAAACTATTTTACTGATTTTAGTATTTGGATGAGTTATTTTATCTACTGCCGAAATAGCATAAATGACCACTATGAATAACGCTAGATCGGCTAACTTCATTTTACGTTTGCGACTACATTATATAAGATCTTTAATTCATTTTTCAGGTGTTAGCAGGTAGCAATCCTAGAATTGTATCAAAGCTGGGTTGGCATTATTTTAACTTCAATTGCAATAGATTATCTAGTTACTAATTGTTATAATTAACATTTTCTTCTATTAAAAGAATACAAATTAAGTCCGATTCTAAGTATTTTTATATGGACAAGCTCCTACTGATTTCAGGAATCTCTCACAAAATATTTTATGCTTTTATGAGCCCTTATACATTCATTTCTATTAATGGCCATATTAAGCTTTACTGATGGTTGCTAAACAAATGAATTAAACTTAGTTCAAGAATTAAACATATTTTCAGGATTGAGTTTATTAAAATTCCAGAACACATATAAATTTATTTAATGATTTTTGGAATTACATTTCTTTGAATACAACAACATTCATAATAATGTTTATCCTTAATCTTAGTCTTACTAAGTGTTTTGTGACTCAAAAATTAAATGTTTTTGGATATTTGAATACCTCCTGATCCTAGCATCACAATAATATTTCTTTCATCATTTCATTACTTATTATACACAATTTCTCATTAAAAAAACCATGTTAGCATTATAATCAAAGTTTAATATAAATAATTATTCTGCAGATCAAAAATTAAATATTTTTACATATTTATATTCTCTGTGATTTTAGATGGTTATACCAATTTGTCCTACTGAGTTTTGATTAAAACTGTAAAAGATATTCAAATTTAAATATTTCATTCGGTTGGAAAAGGAGGGAATACGTTTTCAAATGAGGGAGGCGCCTCCTGGACTCTGGCTTCTTCTACCTCAGGCACAATAGCCCCAGCGCGCAGAGACAGAAACAGAGGACGGCTAGGGCTCCGTGGCGAGGGGTACTCTGGTGGTGGTCCGGCGAGTGCGAGGGCATGGCGAGCATCAGCTCGGCGAGGCGCATCCAGTGGAGGTGTTGATTCGGCGGAAGAGATACCGGAGCAGCGCGCCTGTAATATCGCAAAATCGTTTTCCTGGGTTTTCAGCCGGAGTTGTCTTCATTTTCTTGATTCAAGGATTTATTCTGGAGAAAAGTTTTGTCGCCTCGCAATTTATTAAAGGTTTTGAGTTTTTCCGTGAAAATACTTATTGGAATGGGTGTTTTTCTCAGTGCCGTTTAGTTTTGCGGCAAGTTGTCTATCCTGACAATTGTCGTTTCGCGCCAAGAATTTAATTGTTCGGTTCGCGCTAATGGTTAATAGATGGATTTTTGGTTTAGGAGGGGTTCTTTTGGGAATTTCCCCTCCCTTACCTAACCTCTCTCTCTCTCTCTTCAAATTGTGTGGTTGAAAATCCTGGAGGCAGTCTTTGTTTTTTTTTCTTTTCCAGCCAACCTCCCCTAGCCATTCCTCCTGGCGCATGCTCCCAGCCACTCCTCCTGGTCTGTGCGCCATGTCTTCTTCCCCTGGTGCTTCTCCTGCCGAAGCCTTGGCGCCTCCCCCTGCCGAAGCCTCTGCTGCCTCCCCATGCCGTTGCTCCCTAGCGCTGCTCCTCCCCTGGCCGAGTCCAGCAGCCATGGCCTGTGCCTCCTGGGATTCCTCGCCGTTGCCAGCCTCCGGCCAGCCGTCCGGCCTTGCTCCGGTGAGCTCCCCTCCAGCGGCTCCTCCTACTCCCCCGGCCGGCGTCCTTCCTCCCTCGTTCCTCCATGAGAAAGACATGAGGTAAAACCCAAGGTCTTTGGGGGATTTTAAGACTTGCATGCAAGGTGTTTGTGCTATTGCTTGGCTAGGGTTCATGATTTTGGGATGTTGGAGGTTGGGGATTTGAGAGACCAAAGTGATTGGAAATTTTCTGTTCGGGCAGAATTTCGTCCTTGATTAGAGCTGCTATTTGAGAATTTTTTAAGCATTTCCTGGGGGTTGGCTATAACGAAAGTTGTAGATAATTAAATTACCTTTCAATAGAGTCCAAAATCAACGAGTTTCGTTCAGCCGTTTGAATGTTATGGTTCTTTTACCGCGTGCTGTCCAGAGCGAAGTATTTTTGCGGCTGTCTGTTGTTCGTCGCAAATCTGGGAATAATCGGTGCTTTTCTCGGTCGGTCGGCTATAGCAAAAGTTGTAGATAATCAAATTACCTTTCAATGAAGTCCAGAATCGCTAAATTCCGTTCAGCGGTTTGGAAGTTATGACTATTTTAGCGAGTGCTATCCAATTCTTGTCGTGATTGGTACAGTCTGTGTTCATCTTCGATCTGGGAGCTGCGGGTGCATTGGCTGAGTGAATGGTTGTGATATATGTGTAGTTTGTCTCCTCACGGTCGTTATGAGCACAAGAACTCGAAATTCCAATAAGCCAATCAAAAGTTACGCTATTTAGAGGTTTTGTCTCGAAGTTGGAAGTTGCAGGAAGCTCAGTTTTTGCGGTTGAGTTTTAGTGTTTGATTTGGAGGCTGTTTTGCTCTAAGGGGTAGCAATGTTGCATGTATTATTGTTGTAAACTATCTAGAATGGGAAAGTTGAGGTTGCCCATGTTATTTCAGGAGGAGTAGCTTCGAGGGAGGCTTCAACTTCTCGTTATTCCCATTCTTCCCGCGGTTAGAGGCAAGTGCATTGCATCGGTTGTGGCTAGGTAGCCACTAAGTTTTACAATAATATAAATTATATATGTGTTGCTTTAATACTGTCATGTTTGATTTTGCATTCGATATGATGAATGAGAATGGCTAATTGGTTATGCTTTTATTTAATCGAAGTTTTTATGCAAGTGTACCCGTATATCTCTTATACAATATCTAATTGATTGCTTGTGATATGTATATACTTACGCTTATGATTGCATTCGTGTTTGTAAGCACATCTAGTAGGGTAATTGTCTTTTGATGAAAAGGTTAAATAATCGATGCAAGTGCATCGTTGATCGAATCCGATTTGTGTCGAAAGTTGAATGTCATGATACCTTGTGATTATGAAAAGCTATCGTTTGAGATATCATATTATTATTACTCGTATGATAGGATAATGTGAATAATGAAGTAATGAGGTTTGATTAATAAGAATGGATGATTTGGTGATCATGAAGATGGATTATGACCAGAACGGTGTAGTAATGATAATTGTGACTATGTAGATACGAGTGTCGAGATTATGCAAATGAATGTTGAGAATATGAATATGAGTGATGAGAATATGAATATGAGAGTTGAGAATATGAATATGAGTGATGAGAATATGAATATGAGAGTTGAGAATATGGATATGAATGTGAGGAATGGCATTTTGCATATGTGCATTCATGAATTGCATTGAGCAAGGGCGGTGAGAGAGTTATACGGAAGTATGACTAATCCGGAGTGCTCGGAGTTCCTACCCCGTAGTCCCATCCACTGGCATGGATGGGAGCGGTGAAGCGTAGGACCCGCCATCGGTAGCGGGCAAGTCTGTTTCGCAGGCCCTTCGACGGGATGGTTGGGTTTGAGAGCACGACGACGGGTGGTGCTCGCAATACCGTATTTGCTAAGAAAGAGGAGATGAGTCATGCATGATGCATCATATGCATGAGAATGCATCATATGCATGAGAATTGTGAAATATGCATTGCATTGACAATGGTGAGTCATGTTCATTGAGTTGTTTGTGATGTATGGATGTGAGATTCTATTTTGTATGGCATATTTGCATATGCTTTGCATTGACGATGATGAATCATGTTTAAATGTGTTTGAATAAACGAAAGTAAGTATTATGTTATGTATGCAAGAACGAGTGGATGCTTCTGTAGTTAATTATGACTATGCTATGATTGGAAATGAAAGAAGGTTGCATTTTTTTCTATTCATGACAATTGCACTTGAGCATTCCAACATGTCTGTATTGCATAGCGTTGAATTTAATGGCTCTTGTGGTGAGTGGTAAGGTGTGGGGGTAACTCCCCCAAAATTGTTCAAATAAGATGTGTGCCAAATTCCCTGTATATGTTTTTGGTTGGATGCATTGCATGGTAATCTAATGGTGAATGGCAGCAGATGACCTTTGGGTTGAGGGTAAATTACAGGATTAAGAATGGATCAGGTCGTGGACTCGTTCCATGTGGTCTAATGAGGTATGTGAAATCCGTGAACAAGGTAGTTGATGAGGTAACCAATAGTGATTTCTTCTTTTTGTTATACGTGTTAATTTAGTATTCCAAAATATGGGCATGTTTATGAATTACACATGTTAATTGTTATTGATATTGCTACTTTGTTGTGCTTGCTGAGTCTTCGACTCACGTTTCTTTTTCTGTAAATGTGTGTAGGTTCCCTGAAGTCGGCATGCTGGGATGGGAGTAGTAGCACGTCACGGCTTATCACCCTAGTTTCATTTTAGCCTTGTGATTTCAAACTTAATGAGCTCATGTTTTGTAATAAGTAATTTGTGGGAGTTATTTTGTGTCTGCTTGGGGTCATGGGGGTTGGTTGGCACCATGACCCATGTTTGTGCTTGGTCGGTTCCTTTAGTTGCTTATGATATTATTATATAATTGCTATTGTTCTTATGTCTGCTGAGTAGATGTCCTCTGTTCTAGAGAGGTCATGCTGAAATTTTGTAAATTTCGGTGACTTAGTTTTAAACCGGTTTAAGAGTTTAGAGATTAAATTCAGTTTCAATTTTTTTGTAGAGGTGTCGTTTGTTATTTAAGGGTTTTTTTTGGTAGCATTCGCGGTGCGTTTGGCACCGGGGTGTTACAGTTGGTATTAGAGCGGGCTTCAGGTCCGTGATGTTTGAATGTAGTGAGTAATTCTAGAAGGAATTAAGATTTTGCTTTGTGAAGGTTGGAACATGGTTTAGGTTGAACTTTTAAAATGTGGCCCTAGGGCAATAACCTTAAAACTTGATGTAGAATGGTTAATTAATTTAAAACTGACACACTCTGATGCACAGTAGGAAAGGGATGGGCTATCATTGCATTGTGTTACAGTGCTTATTTTGTTATTGATCTATGTTGATACCTATGATTATGTTATATGTTAGTCTTGCTAAGGCTCTGGTAGTATTTATAACCATTCTTGAAATGGGTAGAGTGCTCCGCGGGGTCTGGTGGGACTCCGTGTGCCGAAAGGATTTCAGCCCTATCGTGTAGCCGTGTTGGTCGGTGTGGCAGTTGAGAGCCAACATCGGAGGATCCATAATCCTTGGTGAGGATAGTTCCAATTCCTTTGCCATAAATCGAAGGGTATTCGATCTCTTGTTTTTCGTGGTTGAGAAAAATTTGTTTTGGTGACTCTCTTTTGTCGTGGGAGTTTTGTGATTTATCTGTGTTTCGGAGTTTGTGGGCACGACACGGGTTGAATCTTGTCGTGCGGTAAAGCGAAGAGTATTGTTTTGCACCTCTTTCGGTTGTTGTGCGGAGAAAGTTATGGATTCCTTCTTGTGTTGGTCGTTCTCCCCATTTAAAAGGAGTTGTTGTACTTCTTCTGTAGATGGGAGAATTGATGGAGTAAGTTTCCGGGCTTTGACTCATTTGGTCTTTTTGGGTTTAAGTCAAAGAAAATGGGTTTTGGTGTTACGCCTCTTTGGTTGATGGCGGGGAAAGACATGGAATTTCCGTGTTGTCATTCTTCAGGTTGAATTCTTGGATTTGGGGCCTTAAAGGAAAGGTGTTATTCGATCGATTCGCTCTTCCTTTCCGTGAATTGATTGGTGCAACTCCTTTCCTTCGTGGAATTTTGGAGTTTGATGAATTGGTTTGGGAGACCTGTTGAAGGGCAAGGCTTGAGCCCTATTATTTTCTAAGTCTTTTGAGAGTCGAGCTTCTTTGAAAGTTTTCGTTGGCATTTCTGAAAAAGAAAAAAAATTGACAGTTAGAGTAAGTTGTGGGTGATTGAAGGTCTTCCCGTTGAGGACTAGTAGAATGATTGTGTTATTGGGTTAAGGTGGTCGACCTTAATTGGACAGATGGCAAGAAGTACTTTGTGGGTCATGGTGTTCCATGGTTATATGTGGAGAGCTAGAAGTGGTGTTTGCTAAGGTTATAACTGATTGTGTCAAAGAAGTAATAACAAGTTTGGTTGAGGAACTTGTTAATTAAGTGATGTTGGCTAGTGAAGTGGTCTCTATTGGGAATGAGTTTCCCCTCTTCTCTTTAAGAGATTGTGTGTTGATTGTGGGTTCGGATGTCGGGTTTAAGAATCGATTTCCTCTTCCCAAGTGTTGATTTTGGTGTTATACGCAGTTTTGCTTTGATAACAGCATGTTAAGTTGTTTTTGGTTATTGAGAGTGTCTGTCAAAGGGTTGCGCGGAGTCTCTTTTATTTTGAGTACTCCCCGATGTAAATTTGATCACACTGATTTGAAAATGATAAAAGTGGTTCTCGAGATGTTCGAGATTTGAATTTGCCTTTGCGATTTGGCTTAGGAAAGGAAATAGAGCGATCATGGGTTTTTGTTGATTTTTTTTTCCAAGGTGATGTATGTGGTTTATTGGTTTAAAGAGAATTGTATCTCTTTTGCATTCTAACTGGAGTTAAAGATTATGACTGCTCGTGGTGTCGTGTTGAGTCTAGTAAGGATTTATACTCTTGGGTTTGATTATGTGAGTGAAAGATTGTGAGGGCGAGATCCTAAAGAACTAAGTGTAGTTTAGTATTGATTTGCGGTCCTAGCATGATCTAGGCGTTGACCTCAAGTAGTTTAAAGGTGGATTATGATGGAGCCTTGTGATGTCGATTCAAATTCTTTTGGGGGAATCGTTGTTTGTGCAGAGGGTAATAGCAAGTTGATGTAAAGCGTTCCTTGTCGTGGTTCCGACCTTTGCGAGAGGAGCATTTGATCATGTTTGTCCCTGGGATGTGTGGGACTTTGTTGTGGGTGGGGCTAATCAATTCAATAGTAAAGGATGAATTTTGATCTGTTGAAAGGATAAAATTCGTGTTTTGATTGCTAGAGGATCCCGACGTTAATTGGTTAGAAATAGTGGTATATTCGGATTCTGGTCAGAGTGGTTAATGATTATGTGGCTATAAAGGTTAATCGTATTATCATGAATCATTGGTTGGTGGTATGATTTGGGAATTTTGGCCGCTACTCGGGTCTAATAGTGTCCGCGTGTGGGAGATGTGAAGTCTCAAGTGGAAAGGAGGTGACTCGAGTCTTGGAATCCCGTATGTGGGAAGTTCGCAACTTTGTTCTTTTGGATGTTTTCGCTTTGTCGATCGGTTCCGTTGATCTTGTTGGAGTTCTTGTGGTGTTCGAATTGAGGGCTAATTTCATAAAGGGGGAAGAGTGTAATATCGCAAAATCGTTTTCTCCGGTTTTTAGCCGGAGTTGTCTTCATTTTCTTGATTCAAGGATTTATTCGAGAAAAGTTTTGTCGCCGCAATTTATTAAAGGTTTTGAGTTTTTCCGTGAAAATACTTATCGAATGGGTGTTTTTCTCGGCCGCTTAGTTTTGCGCAAGTTGTCTATCCCGACAATTGTCATTTCGCGCCAAGAATTTAATTGTTCGGTTCGCGCTAATGGTTAATAGATGGATTTTTGGTTTAGGAGGGGTTCTTTTGGGAATTTCCCCTCCCTTACCTAACCTCTCTCTCTCTCTTCAAATTGTGTGGTTGAAAATCCGGAGGCGCCTTTGTTTTTTTTTTCTTTTCCACCAACCTCCCCACCATTCCTCCTGGCGCATGCTCCCAGCCACCCCTCCTGGTCTGTGCGCCATGTCTTCTTCCCCTGGTGCTTCTCCTGCCGAAGCCTTGGCGCCTCCCCCTGCCGAAGCCTCTGCTGCCTCCCCATGCCGTTGCTCCCTGGCGCTGCTCCTCCCCTGGCCGAGTCCAGCAGCCATGGCCTGCGCCTCCTGGGAGTCCTCGCCGTTGCCAGCCTCCGGCCAGCCGTCCGGCCTTGCTCCGGCGAGCTCCCCTCCAGCGGCTCCTCCTACTCCCCCGGCCGGCGTCCTTCCTCCCTCATTCCTCCATGAGAAAGACTTGAGGTAAAACCCTAGGTCTTTGGGGGATTTTAAGACTTGCATGCAAGGTGTTTGTGCTATTGCTTGGCTAGGGTTCATGATTTTGGGATGTTGGAGGTTGGGGATTTGAGAGACCAAAGTGATTGGAAATTTTCTGTTCGGGCAGAAATTCATCCTTGATTAGAGCTGCTATTTGAGAATTTTTCAAGCGTTTCCTGGGGGTTTGGCTATAACTAAAGTTGTAGATAATTGAATTACCTTTCAATAGAGACCAAAATCAACAAGTTTCGTTCAGCCGTTTGAATGTTATGGTTCTTTTACCGCGTGCTGTCCAGAGCGAAGTATTTTTGCGGCTGTCTGTTGTTCGTCGCAAATCTGGGAATAATCGGTGCTTTTCACGGTCAGTCGGCTATAGCAAAAGTTGTAGATAATCAAATTACCTTTCAATGAAGTCCAGAATCGCTAAATTCTGTTCAGCGGTTTGGAAGTTATGACTATTTTAGCGAGTGCTGTCCAATTCTTGTCGCGATTGGTACAGTCCGTGTTCATCTTCGATCTGGGAGCTGCGGGTGCGTTGGCTGAGTGAATGGTTGTGATATATGTGTAGTTTGTCTCCTCACGGTCATTATGAGCACAAGAACTCAAAAATCCAATAAGCCAATCAAAAGTTACGCTATTTGGAAGTTTTGTCTCGAAGTTGGAAGTTGCAGGAAGCTCAGTTTTTGCTGTTGAGTTTTAGTGTTTGATTTGGGGGCTGTTTTGCTCTAAGGGTAGCAATGTTGCATGTATTATTGTTGTAAACTATCTAGAATGGGAAAGTTGAGGTTGCCCATGTTATTTCGGAGGAGTAGCTTCGAGGAGGCTTCAACTTCTCGTTATTCCCATTCTTCCCGCGGTTAGAGGCAAGTGCATTGCATCGGTTGTGGCTAGGTGGCCACTAAGTTTTACAATAATACAAATTATCCATGTGTTGCCTTAATACTGTCATGTTTGATTTTGCATTCGATATGATGAATGAGAATGGCTAATTGGTTATGCTTTTATTTAATCGAGTTTTATGCAAGTGTACGCCAGATATCTCTTATACGATATCTAATTGATTGCTTGTGATATGTATATACTTACGCTATGATTGCATTCGTGTTTGTAAGCACATCTAGTAGGGTAATTGTCTTTTGATGAAAAGGTTATAATCGATGCAAGTGCATCGTTGATCGAACCGATTTGTGTCGAAAGTTGAATGTCATGATACCTTGTGATTATGAAAAGCTATCGTTTGAGATATATTATTATTACTCGTATGATAGGATAATGTGAATAATGAAGTAATGAGGTTTGATTAATAAGAATGGATGATTTGGTGATCATGAAGATGGATTATGACTGTAACGGGTGTAGTAATGATAATTGTGACTATGTAGATACGAGTGTCGAGATTATGCAAATGAATGTTGAGAATATGAATATGAGTGATGAGAATATGAATATGAGAGTTGAGAATATGAATATGAGTGATGAGAATATGAATATGAGAGTTGAGAATATGGATATGAATGTGAGGAATGGCATTTTGCATATGTGCATTCATGAATTGCATTGAGCCAGGGTGGTGAGAGAGTAATACGGAAGTATGACTAATCCGGAGTGCTCGGAGTTCCTACCCCGTAGTCCCATCCACTGGCGTGGATGGGAGCGGTGTTAGTGTAGGACCCGCCATCGGGTAGCGGCAAGTCCTGTTCGCAGGCCCTTCCACGGATGGTTGGGTTTGAGAGCACGACGACGGGTGGTGCTCGCAATACCGTATTTGCTAAGAAAGAGGAGATGAGTCATGCATGATGCATCATATGCATGAGAATGCATCATATGCATGAGAATTGTGAAATATGCATTGCATTGACAATGGTGAGTCATGTTCATTGAGTTGTTTGTGATGTATGGATGTGAGATTCTATTTTGTATGGCATATTTGCATATGCTTTGCATTGACGATGATGAATCATGTTTAAATGTGTTTGAATAAACGAAAGTAAGTATTATGTTATGTATGCGAGAACGAGTGGATGCTTCTGTAGTTAATTATGACTATGCTATGATTGGAAATGAATGAAGGTTGCATTTTTTTCTATTCATGACAATTGCACTTGAGCATTCCAACATGTCTGTATTGCATAGCGTTGAATTTAATGGCTCTTGTGGTGAGTGGTAAGGTGTGGGGGTAACTCCCCCAAAATTGTTCAAATAAGATGTGTGCCAAATTCCCTGTATATGTTTTTGGTTGGATGCATTGCATGGTAATCTAATGGTGAATGGTAGCAGATGACCTTTGGGTTGAGGGTAAATTACAGGATTAAGAATGGATCAGGTCGTGGACTCGTTCCATGTGGTCTAATGAGGTATGTGAAATCCGTGAACAAGGTAGTTGATGAGGTAACCAATAGTGATTTCTTCTTTTTGTTATACGTGTTAATTTAGTATTCCAAAATATGGGCATGTTTATGAATTACACATGTTAATTGTTATTGATATTGCTACTTTGTTGTGCTTGTTTGAGTCTTCGACTCACGCTTTTTTTTCTCAAATGTGTGTAGGTTCCTTGAAGTCGGCATGCTTTGGGATGGGAGTAGTAGCACGTCACGCTTATCACCCTAGTTTCATTTTAGCCTTGTGATTTCAAACTTAATGAGCTCATGTTTTGTAATAAGTAATTTGTGGGAGTTATTTTGTGTCCGCTTGGGGTCATGGGGTTGGTTGGCACCATGACCCTTGTTTGTGCTTGGTCGGTTCCTTTAGTTGCTTATGATATTATTATATAATTGCTATTGTTCTTATGTCTGCTGAGTAGATGTCCTCTGTTCTAGAGAGGTCATGCTGAAATTTTGTAAATTTCGATGACTTAGTTTTAAGCCGGTTTAAGAGTTTAGAGATTAAATTCAGTTTCAATTTTTTTGTAGAGGTGTCGTTTGTTATTTAAGGTTTTTTTGTAGCATTCATGCGCTTATGCGACGGGTGTTACAAATACCACGAGCTCGGGGAGAGGCGGCAATGGTGGGAGGTTAAGAGGAGAAATCAAGGGGTGAGAGCTCGAATTGGTAGCACATATAGCATCACGGGGCAATAAGGAGTCGATTTCACCTGCTAACCGAAGCGGAGATGGACGGAGGAGCTCCGCCCACGGTGGCCGGCCTTGGAGAAGAAGAGGCTCACGGCAGCAGCTTGATTCCGCATGGAAGGATATGGATATTGTTGAGGGGATTTGATCCTTGAAGCCTGGAGATGCTCTAGCTCATCCGGATTTGAGACCCTTTGGCTCTATAGCTCGGACTTTCCTTCGCGCTCTGAGCTCAGAGCTTGCGGTAATGGAGGATTTGGGGGAGGTTTTGGCTGAGAAGAAGAAGGGAAGTGAGGGGAAGTGAGGGCACTTGCCTTGGCGACCAGTGGGTGCGGTTTATAGTCGTGAATGCAACGCATGAGTGGGATTCGTGGCAATGATCGAGAATGCCCGGCTTCGAGCCGGAGTCTTCTTCGGTGGAGCGAATGAAATTGAGGACGATGCGTTCGGCAGCAAGGCCCTGGGTCCATTGTCAGTGACTGAAAATTCTCCAATGCGCCAACGGAACGGGAAATCAACGAATGGCCCACACGCTTCGGATCGCCGAGGAAAACAGAGCTCTCTCTGATTTTATTGGTGGTCAACTAGAGGTAGAGAATGGTGAAACTTTTTGACCAAGGTCTTCGAATATATTTTGATGTCTGGTAAAATTTTCAGATTAAAATGAGTTACCGAAAAATTACTAATATTCTTTCAATAGCGATCATTTGAATTTCTCACCTCTGGCTTCGATTTTTATTTGAGATCAAACGAAGTCTATTACTTTTCAAATTTTGTTTAACAAAAGGATTTGATCTTAGAATGCTTCTATAAAATTTTCAGCTCCATTTGTGATTCCAATATTTTATGTGAATTCTGACAATACATTATTTTGATTTAAAAGTTATCTTTTCATTTTATCTCTTCATTATTCTATGTGTAAAATTTCAATTGCTGGCTAAAATGGTTTAATTGAATGATCGAGTTCTCATGGCAATTTTTCTAAATTTTTACTTTTACATTTTTGCCTTTTCCTCTTTTTTCATTCTTTATTTTTCCTTTGGTTGGATTTTTTATACAAAGAACAATTCCAAAGAAATCCAAATAAAATTCAATAATACCAAGAAACTCGAATTAATAACATTCAAACCTAAATTATTCATTTTCACTTTATTAAATTTTGGGATGTTACAACTATTAGGATTTGTATGCAAAACATGATGAAATATGATTATTTCTTCACAATAAGATGATTTGTACTTTGTATAACAATCCTAAGATAATTCCATAAATTTTAGGCTTTGATGATACATTATAGTCGTTGTTTAAAACGCTAATATGATATGAAGGTTTATATTACAAGAAATCGAATTGAAAACGCCAGAGTGAACAATTATCACTTAAGGTTATTGAACTAATAAGATTATTATGTAAACCTTAATGGATGTAATGCATGAGATCATTTTTCCACCTAGCCTCATCTCCTTTTATTTGTGTGGTCGCTAGTCATTGTCCCGACAGATATTTTTCCCTTCCACCTGCAGCACGGCCTCCTCCCTTACTTTGACTTCCTCCTCCTCCCGATTTGGCTGCCCCGGGCCTCTCCTGTTGCAGTGCGCCTGCCTCTCCTCACGGGCGAGTCCTCGCGCCTTCTCACGGTGCCCTCGAGCCCAGCTCCTCCCAGCCGCCTCCCTCTTCCCTTAGGCCGAGCCCTCCCTGGCTCCTTCATGGTCGGCCCTGAGCAGCAGAAGAGAGCGGCCGCCTCGCCTCGTCGTCGGCCGAGCCTCCTCGCCGCCCAGGCCGAGCCCTCCTTCCCTTCTCGGCGTTGACTGCCACCTTCCTCAATGGCCGGCGGCGGCATCATCGCAGTTAGCTCGACCTGTTTTCCCCTCGGGCGGCTTCCCAATACCGTCAAGTGCTCCTTCCTCTTGCCTTCGTGTGTGGTGAGTACTCGTACAAATCAATTAAAGGTTGGGTTCATTGTGCATGCTGTGTTTGTTGAAATGCTTAAAAGGTTTATTGTATGGTATTGCACATAGTTGCTTGCAAGAATCGCATTGAGGAGTAAAATTCATCATGGGATGGTTCATATTAGTTTGTTGGAGTTATGTTTTGTCATCTATTCATCTTTGTAACATCCCCGATATACCGGTAAGGACTTGGGAGGCAGCATATATGGTGAACGAATGATAGATGGATGTTCTATCTGCATTTGTATAGTTGTACTTGTTCTTATTAATGATTAGGAATGCGAACAAATCATATTCCTATTGGTTAGTGGTAGTAGCATATCTGCACCCATTTTTTTTAGAGCAAAGTTGTATTGGATTGACTATTGAGATATCACTTTGGTTTCAATTTGAAATAATGACTATTAAATATTAACACTAATAACTGATTTGCTAAATTCAGAATGAACTTATTATGTATGAGGAGGTATTGTAGTTACTTTTCAAAGTTCTATTTACTTATAGAATAATGAAGTTCTACATTTTCAGTCAATAGAAAACATAATTCAAATAATTGGGTATGTTCTTCAACTGTTCATGCTGCAGATTTGTGCAAGTATTATCCACATCTATAGCTCTATACCAAATCTAGGTTTGTCTGGCTCTATGTCAAGGATATGATTATTGACATTATTTTAATGGATTTCGGTACTTATATTAAGCTTACTGCTTACATGCTTGGTTATTTGGACAGACAAAATATAACTCTTTCATGCAAAAAAAATTTATAATCCATATCTACATCTTATATTTGGTGAATTGGATGAAAAATCTGTTTTCTGTGTATGGAAACAATTTTTTCTGAAACTTGGATGGTAAACTAAGGCTACTTGTGACAAGGAAAGGGGTGATGGCAAACTTGACATAAAACCTAGTGGTTTGGTTTAGTAGTAATTATTCCCAAATTCAAATCCAACCATGTCCTTTTAGTTCTGTTTTAGGCATTGTGTGGCTATTAGAATATCATCAACTGCATGGATCATAGTTGTGTGATCTTTATTACCTATGTCAATGCAATCAAAATAAATAGAATGTCCATAATTCTAATGCTGCATTTCTTCTGACTATAAATCTAAAGTAAATTCAAATGAATCATTTGATCTTGTTTTATTCTGTTGCAAATCCATATTGGGTCTGCAAAAGTTGATGCAAGCATCATGGGATCCCAAGAATATAGGAAAAATATTAAGGTTCCACTGAATTCAAGGCAGAGTGGCCTCTTCTTCGCGCGCCACTCCACTTTCCGCGGTTTAAGGCAAGTACATCGAGATGTGTGCTTAATTGAGTTGTTCATTGTTATTTAGCTGTTCATGGCCAATTTATATTGATTTTCGCAAGTATGAGTTATATTGGTGATCGTCCCTTCGAGGATGTAATTAACTATTGGGTTCGAGTGGTCCCCAGTAAGCCTTAATCCTGGTAAGTTTACTGTACCTTTGTTAACATTGCTGTGAGTAGCGAGTATGGGGTATGGGGATACTCGTACTTAATTGTGCCCCATCTGGGAAATGGAATTGAGTATGTGTGCGAATAGATTAGTTATGGTTATGAATTTGAGAATTTGGGCTATGTTTATGTATGTGTGAAGTTATGGTTATGAATGTGAGAATTTGGGCTATGTTTATGTATGTGTGAAGTTATGGTTATGAATGTGAGAATTGGCTATGTGTATGTATGTGGTTATGGTATGTTAGTGTTGGCATTGAATGAAAAGTTGCATTTCATTCATGATAATTGCATTTGTGCATTCATAATGGAAGAGGTGATCCATTCTGATGCGGGCCTCTGTGTTCACACGTAGTGAACACGAAAGTCCTACCTCGTAGTCCCATTCATCGAGGTGAATGGGAGCGAGACAGTAAGAGTAGGCACCTTCCATCTACGGGATGGAAGGGACGTGAGGGTGCACACCGATGGGTGGGCACTCGGCAGTACCGGTACGTGCTTGGAAATGAGCATTCATGTGCATTGCATCTTTCATAGTGAGTGTTGTGGTAAATGGTGTGTCATTTGGATGGTGATTATGGTAATTGAAGGTTTAGTCGTGGACTCAACCCAAAAAGGGGAGATTGAATTGAATTTGATGATTGAGTGCATTCCATTGCCTTGCTAATTGGGTTATATGACTATCGTGGAGTGTAGATTGAGTTATGAACTCGACTTAAATTGATGAAAATGGTTTGGGTTGTAAAAAGGGGTGGTTGAGTCGGGAGTCGTTGTGATTTGGCGTTAAGTAACGGTTCATGGAAGTTGATGGGTTTTATTATCAAGATGGTGGTTTGATTGTAGTAAATTTTGGTATGGTCAAGTTATTACTTTAAATGGGTATAAATGCTTATTGTCCGGATATTGTTTTATTTGCATTACTTGCTCTTGGTTAAGTCCTTGTTTTACTTACGATAAATTGGGTTTATTATTCTCGTGTACTTTGCTGAGTTTAAACTCACGCTTGTTATTTAATGTTTGTAGGTGTTTTGAAGCCGGCATGCATGGATGGGGGTAGTAACACAATCACGTTACAACACATCATTCCATCGTATCAATTATAGTTCTGTTCTAGCTCATGAAAAAATTTTTTTGTAAAAGGTTGTTTGCGGGTATGTTTAATAAATTCCATATCCTGTAATAATTATATGGTGGAGTTTATTAAATCTCTATAGAATGCGTGATTGGTTAACTAAGGACCTGCTAGAATGATATCATATATTGCAAATGTTTTCTCCTCACGAGTTTATGTCCTAGTTTTAGGGAGGTCTTTAAAATTTTAATAATTTTGACAACTTCCTAGTTATTCGCTTGCTTTTGCGAATATTTATTCTTAGTGATTTGTAATTGTGGGTGCTAGAGGGTGTAACATTCGGGGCACGGGGTGCCGGGGTGTTACAATGGAATAAGATTCTTTTTACAGAATATAGTAGTATAAACTTTGTGCAGTGTTACTAAACTAGTTTTACATATTTTAGTGTTTAGACGAGTCATTTTATCTGTTGTTGAAATAGACAAAATGATCACGATGAATAACACTAAATCGACCAACTTTATATTGTGATTGCAACTACAATATACATGATCTTTAATTCATTTTTCGGGCATTAGCGTGAAACAACCCTAGAAATGTTTTAAAGCTATTTTGGAATTATTTTGACTTTAATTGCAATATATAAACTATTTACTTATTGTTACAATTAACATTTCCTTTCATTTAAAAGAATGCAAATTAAATCTTATCTTAAGTATTTTTGCTAACATGGACCCATCGCTTTAGGAATCTAATACAAATTACTTTATCATTTTGTGAGCCATTATGCTATTATTTTGTTAATGGCCATAATAGGGTTCATTAATGATTGCAAACAATTAATATAAACTTAATTCAACAATTTAGCATTTGTACATGTTTGAGTTTATTATGATTCCAGGACACATATAAATTTATTTAATGATTTTTGGAATTACATTTCTTTGAATACCACAACATCCATAATAATATTTATTCCTAAATTAAATTTTACTAATTGTTTTGTGACTCTAAAATTAAGTATTTTGTATATTTGAATACATTCTGATCCTAAAATCTCATGAATATTGATTTCATCATTTCATTACTTATTATACACAAATTCTTATTAAAAACCATATTAGCACCATAATCAAAGTTTAATTTGAATAATAATCCTGTACTTCAAAAATTAAATATTTTTACATATTTACATTCTTCTTGATTCTAGATGATTATACAAATTTATTTTACTGGGATTGAATTAATATTTCAAAAGATATTCAAAGATTAATTATCGCCTAGTTGAAAATGGCTAAGAAATCAAAATACGCTTTACCACGAGAAAGCGCCATCGCTCAACTCTTCTTCCACCTCTACACTACACCATGACCCAAATATAGCGGCAGACTTACATCGGAAAGGTTGATGTTCAATGTCGAATACCTGCTGTCGGTAATTCCTTACGATCGATTATATGTCGATGAATTGCTTAGTACGGACAAACGGTCATCGGTAAAACCGATAATTTATTGGGTCGAATGCATCGGTTAGTAATATTTACGTGTCAATCGATTCATCGAAAAAGCTGTCCTGCCGAAAATGTTCACGCGAGCTGAGTGAAATAAACTATGCTGGCTGGACCGAAATTTTGCTTCGCCATTTACCCTAACTCCGCCTCAAAAAAAATCCCTATCGTCTCACAAGAGGGCGCCGCGCCACAGCTCCGCCCGCTTCACGCCACCCCCGCCCAACCCCAATCGATCCGCTCGGCTCTCCACCCTCCCCTCCACATCGCCACCACCATTGCCTTTTCTCCAATTCCCCGCTACCTTCTTTTTCCCCTGCGCCCACCTTCTTCTTTTCTCCCAGCTACTGGGCTTCCGGCTCTGGCTGCCCGAATCATCAACTGGCCGTGGCCATCTCCACTGGCAAGGTCCCCTAGCTCTTCCGCCGGCGACCTTCTTCCCACCCTCTGCGGCTTCTTCTCCAAATTACGGTTCCTCCTCACCGACTCCCTGGCGTCCTCCACTCGGCGCCTACCCGGTTACAGCGAGAAGCTCAAGCATCGGCGGTTTCCCCTCGACTGGCTCCTCCCTCCCGCCGGTTCCAAGAAGAGCCGTGAGTAGGGGACCAAATCTACTAAGACAAAACACGTTGTGGTGAGTGTTCTAACTCTTTGTCATGTTTTTCTTTTTAATCTAGCAGACTTCATAGAGGTATGAACGCAACTCGAGAAAGGATATCGGTCGATAAAACCACGACAAAACCTCGTGAAATGCATGAATTTTTTCAGCATTAATAAATACAGCGATTTGTCTGCGCCACACTCACGTGTTCTCGCCAAAATCGAATTTACAAAGGAATATGTATTCAAATAATTACTTCCATAACTACCTTACCTCTATGAAAACAAACACTTCTTACTTACCAAAGAAACATGGAAATCAATAAGAAAAACATCCCATAAAGACATCTAATGCTCCCTCAATCTACTGTCTAACTTCAAGATGATATCTGCTGGAGCCAAGGTTTCCCACATTCTCCATCGCAATGAAGAGCCCGCCACACGAAAGTACATTCCATCACACCTCGAGGACAATGTCACAATAGGGATACATAACTAACTAATTGAAAATCCTGAACATTTCAAGAAATTGCATGCACAATCGGGCATGTCTACTTCTACATGGAAAAGAGCAACGGTTTCTTTCAACAAGGATGACCATGACATCATAAGTACAAGAGGCTTGATTGAATGCCTTGTGTCTCGAGTTATGTAGTCAGCAGATGACCGCTGCTACTTTAAACATGAATGTATGCCTGTAACAATGATCATTCAAGAGTCTCATTCATTTTATGGTGATAGCATGTTACTAATTATATGGTGAAGAAATCATTTTTCCTTGTATAGATATCTTTTTATTTTTGGACACTGATATTTTACTTTAGAAGATGTACTTGGTGTACCTTACTATTTTGCTTGTATAGGCATCCCTTTGGAACGTAAACTTCTAAGATACATTTGGAACTGGGATGATAACAAATGGTTGACATATACCAAACACATTAGACCTTTATATTGTTGCTCACATTTGAACAAGAAAGCACCTAATTAAATATTCTCCGTGTTAATCCTTAAAAAACTATTCCTTGTGTTTGAAGTGTGGTCATGCATAATTTTTGTCTAGATTGATACTATAGCTCCATGGATCTGCCTAGGATTCATTATAAGCGATCACTCTAGTTTTACACCTACAAACCGACATATGTGACACTCGAGAGATATTCAATTAGAATATGTTAATTGCCAAAGCATAAAAGTCACCAGAATCGGTTTTAATTTGGCTCACAACCTAAGCAATTTTATATATATAATTATGATCTGCATTGATCTAACAGATGACAAGAACTGAACTTTCATAAGCGGAATTGTTCATTCACAACAAAGTTTACATCATTTGTCGATATGGAAGGATCTTGTGGCAAAGAGATCTATTTTCTTGATTAAATGGCGGCAATATGATGCAAGATTATCTAGAAGTCATAGGCACCTTGCTCGATAACGGTTTAATGAATACGTTGTTAGTATTTCGATCGATGAAGAGTTCGAGTAAGACTTGATCATCCGAACTCTCGATCAACTATTTGTGGCGATGACTAGTGATTGTATTTTTTTCATCTTCTCGTGTTTTAAGATAGATCAGTCTTGTCTTGCACGTGAATTTATTTTTAATTTAACACAATTTCTTTCGCAGACTCGCTTGATGACGGATAGGATCGCCAGACACGTGAAAAGGTATGGCCAATATACCAAGAGAGCTTGTGTGATGTTTCCTAAGGTATGTCTAGTTGTCGAGCATCCATTGAGCTCGTTGCATAAGCTATCCGAGCTAAGCTAGTTTACATGTTATTTATGATTTCAAGACTAGTTTCGCATACACATCTCATGGTTTCCACTCGCAATGACCAAAGGATACTAAATGTCGAGGTGATAAGACGTTGTGGCTGGAACACACTTAATGGATCGGCACATGTTTAAAATTTTTATTGACACTCATAGTGTTGGCTCATTGCTAATTAGCTTTTACATGGATGTGCTCTTCCTAATTTCCTCTGAATATACTTAGTCAAGCTTCTAATACATGCAATTCTATGTGTTTGAGATCATTTCTAAAGAGTAAACATTGGAGGGTTTTAGTTGTTTCTTTCAAAAGTCGATTAAAATGAACTCGACCTAAATAGCTAGTTAACCTGCGAATCGAAATTGTGATGTGGACGCCTTTTACAAGAGAGCAATTTAACCGAGAAGAAGTTGTGATGTGGATGATAAGTCCGAGTAGGTTAAGAAGGCAAGATGGAGGTCGTTTTGCAAAATTCGGGTTGAATGTTCAAAGGCTGTGCTCACCAAGGAATTGGTGTGGGAAGGCTCCAGTTAGATGTTGGTTATGCTGAATATCAAGTAAGGAATGCTTATCGCTCAAAGGATTCTCGAGCACCGATCGTTTCAAGCATCGAAGTTTTGTTTGTTTGTCAAAATGCTTAGGGGTGTTTTCGTGTTATGTGTCTTTGCTCTTGTCTGGTTGAGATGGTATGGTGTGAGTTTATTTATTTTGGTTGTGGGTGTTCGTGTTGCATCATGATGTTCTCAATAAGAAGGCAATTGTTGCGGCATGTTACTATTAAAGATCGTTTTTCCCCAAGGGCCCCAAACACATGTACGAGTATATATATGTCAACTAACAATTAATCACCCATCATTGCTTTGTCTCATAATATCACTTATTCTTTTACAGGGTGTGCAGGAGTGAGACCATCAAAAGCTAACCGAGAAAGGAACTTCAAAAAAAAGGTTTTCTAGAAAGGAATTTTTTGTGAAGTGATGGAGATCCAATTAGTGTATAGCCACTAGTTATATAGATGGACTAATCTTTTGGACAATTAGTGACATGTTAAAGAGAGGTCTAGCCCTTGTGATCTTTTGGACAATTAGTTCACATTACTAGTAATTATATGTGATCTTTTGGACAATTAGTGTTGTTAATGAATGATCATATATCCGAGTAATGCATTCATGTGACCTTTTAAACTATGAGTCTATGGTAAGGAATGAAATCTGAATGATCATTTATGACTCTATGCCCTTTTGGACTATGTGATCTTGGAGTACTGAATGATCATTTATGTTCTCTCCATGTGTCGAAATGTATGGTAAAAAATTCTCAAATCAATGATATGACAAATTTATATTATCGATTCATGAATACAAAAATGTGTTGTTTGCAATGGTATACACTATGTCCGTCTAACAATGCATCCGGCAAATAGCATTTTCGAGGCAAAATGTCTGTCGGCAAATAGCATTTTCTGAGGCAAAACGTCTGTTGGCAAATAGAATTTTCTGAGGCAAAACGTCTGTCGGCAAATAGCATTTTCTGAGGCAAAACGTCTGTCGGCAAAGATTTGTCTGTCGGTAAAGATTGTCTGTCGTTAAAGATTTGTCTGTCGGTAAAAGTGTAGTATCATGGACAAATCGTCTGCTTCAAAGGTCTTTAACGATGTGTCTTTCCTCGATAGATCATCTGCTCGGTAAAGATTTACCGGCTGCATCGACCGATGTTATATATGCCCTTTGCCGACAGACATGCTGTCGTTATATTTGGGTCATGGTGTAGTGCTAGCTTCTGACATCCCGGGCCCATAGCGCAGAGACAGAAGAACAAAGGACCGGTTAGGGCATGGCGGCGAGGGTGCTCCGGTGGATCTCCGGCGAATGCGAGGGCACAGCGAGCATCAGCACGACAAGGCGAACTCGGAGGTGGAGTCGATTCAGTCGGAGGAGGCCGGAGGCAAGTCAGAGTCGAGGAGGGCAATGCAGATAAATGGCGACTTCACGCATTTACAACGAAGGCAGCTTGGCCCGGATGGGTGATGGCTTGAGCATCCACGGGCTACCAGGATTCCATTTTTGTAGTTGCTTCGACTGAAGAGACACTGGGGAGCTCCACCCTCGAGCACCGGTTTTGAAGAAGAAGAGCTCACGGCAGCAGCTCGATTTCACGTGAAGAACTCCAAATCTTTTTGAGGGCTTTGGATTAATAGAGTTTGGTGATGCTCTAGTTCAAGGGAATTTGAGAATGGTTGGCTAAATCACAGGATTTGCGATGGGATTTTGAGCTCCAGGGGGCTTCGGCTATGGCGAATGTGGGAGGATTTCTACTGGTTGAGGAGGAAAGAGAAGGAGTGGAGAGGAAGTGGAGCACTATCTCGGTGGTTCCCAAGGTGAAATGAATCGGTTTGAGGGCTGGCGTGATATCCAGAGGCAAAGGCTTGGGCTTGCTGCATCGATGGAAGATTCTGGAGACATGGAGTGGCTGCAACTGGGACCCGTATGGCAGAGAAAGAGCAAGAAAACCAAATTTTAGGATGGATTCGCCAAATGCAATGAACTTGCATTAATTTTGCTCGCTAATCCTTGTCGAGATTTTTCATACTTTTATGTAGTCTCCTATGAAAGTAGATGATCTCCAAGAAACATTTGAGATTCAAATAATTTATATATTATTTACTAAAATTCGATAATCGTATAATGCATGTGATTTCAGATTCGCTTTTGAATTAGCGCATAATTCAAATATTTTTATACCTTTTTGAAACTTTGTTTTTCAAATTATTTTGAGCTAAGTATTCTTATGTAAAATTTTTCAGCTCCATTTGTGATTCCAATATTTTATGTAAATCCCGACAATACATTATTTTGATTTAAAATTTGTCTTTCCATTTTATCTCTTCATTTCTTTATGCATAAAATTTCAATTGCTGGCTAAAATGATTTAATTGAATGATCAGGGTTCTCATGGCAATTTTCTAAATTTTTAATTTTTACATTTTTGCCTTTTTCTCTTTTTCATTCTTTATTTCCATTTGTTGAATTTTTCATACAAAGAACAATTCCAAAGAAATCCAAATAAAATTCAATAATGCCAAGAAACTCAGAATTAATAATATTCAAACTTAAATTATTCATTTTCACTTTATTAAATTTTTGGGATGTTACAATTAGAGCCACGTGATGCCTCTTTTACGTTGAGTGGTTTTATTATCAAGTTGATGACTTGATTGCGGTAAATTTTGGGTATGGTCAAGTTATTGCTTAAAATGGGTATAAATGCGTAATTTCCGGTGGTTGTTCCAATTGTATTGCTTGCTCTTATAGTCAAGCTCTTGTTTTACTTCTGATAAATTGGAATTGTTATTCTCGTGTACTTTGTTGAGTTTGAACTCACGCTTGTTATTTAATGTTTGTAGGTGTTTTGAAGCCGGCATGCATGGATGGGGGTAGTAGCACAATCACGTTCACATCATCACCGTTCCATCATATTGATTCATAATTCTGATCTTAATAGCTCGTGAAGAATTCTTGTAAAAGGTTGTCTGTGGTTTTGTTTAATGAGTCCCTGTCCGGTAATAGTCATGTGGTGGAGTTGATTAATTTCTATTAGATGTGTGATTGGTTAACTAAGGACCCGCTAGAATGATATCTTATAACCGCAAATGTTTTCTCGTCTCACGAGTGGATGTCCTAGTTTTAGGGAGGTGCTTAAATTTTTAATAATTTTGACAACCTCCTAGTTGTTCGCTTGATTTGCTAATATTTATTCTTAGTGATTTGTACTTCTTGGTGCTAGAGGGTGTAACATTCAGGGCACGGGGTGCCGGGGTGTTACAGTTGGTATCAGAGCGGGCTTTAGGTCCGTGGTATGTGAATTTAGCAATTTTACTCTAGAGTAAACTAAAACTTTGCTGCGTGAAATTAGAAACATGGCATAGGTATCTACTTTTAAAAATTTGGCCTCAGGGCAATAACCTTAAAATCTGGAATAGCGTGGTTCATTAATTAAAAACTTGACACACTCTGGTGCACAGTAGGCAGGGATGGGTATCATTGCATTACGCTCAAATGCTGTATTTAAGTTTTGATGTTGAATGTTCAATTATTATTGCATATTGTTTTGATTGTAAATGGATTGTTTGAATCATTATACTCTCGCCCTCGTACTTTTGTTTGTGTTAAGGGTCTTGGATGTTGGTGTGATCGGTTAAAGCCCCTTTGAAGTTTGAGAACTTCTTTCAGGTGAGGGTAGTTGTCCTTTACGTCATAGTTAGAGAGTGGGTAGAGAAAGTTGGATTCTTTTGCTTTTAGTGGTTGGGGACAAAGAGAAAGAGACTAGTGATGAATCCTTTTGGATTTCGGTTGCTACCATTTTGGTGTTCAGTTTGATTGGTTGTTCTGTGGAGAAAGGTAAAGCATTGTTCTCATGGTTGTTTATCTCTCCATTTATGAAAGTTATTGAAGTTTTCTTGGTGCCAAACTTAAATCTAGTAGATCTTCGATGTTAAGGTTTTATGGAGAAGGATTTGGTTGATCATTTGGTTTTCCTATGCATCTCTTTTCCTTCCTGGAAGTTGTAAATCTTGATATTTATGATTGAGTTTTTCTTTTGGAAGGAAAGGTGGTTTTTGCTGTTTTTCATGCTTAATAATCGTGGATTTCCTCAAAGGTTGAGTGCGTGACACGGGGACGTTTAAGACGTTAAGTGTATGATGATTTGTTAGAGATTTCAGATGATGTGGGTTACTGATTCTGTTAACATGAGTTGTTGCTTATATAAAGGCAACCAAATTTATTGTATGGTATAGCATGACTAATTAGAATAGCAGGTGATTCTAAAGTGAAAAGTTGATTAGAGTTATTACAGTGGTCGTGAGTTGTGGAATTGATTGGAATTACGGGATTGCATACCATTAAGGCTAATATTGTAACACCCTGACGCCAAACGCGCCACAGATGCTACCAACCCTCTAAATAACTAATGACGCCTCTACGCAAAGACTAAAAACAACCTCTAAACTCTTAAAATCGGCTTAAAACTAAGTCACCAAAATTTACAAAATTTCGGCAGCACCTCCCCTAAAACTCGGACATCCACTCAGCAGACACAAGACAATAACAAATCAATAACAATAATACGCACAACTAAAAGGTCATGGTATCCTCTAACCATCATGACCTAGCTAAGCACAAGCATGAACACTAATGACCACAAATTAGCCACTAAAGTAGACTACAACACAAAGCTTACAAACCACAACCTTACACACAATATCACAAATGGCTGCCAATAATTAACGGTGCGTAGCAAATTTTCCAATTTCTATTTGTTGTGACAAGGTAGTGAGTGATGGCGATGCTAGGTCCCACCCCGGCCGGGAATTCCTCCAAGTACCTAAACCACACAAACAACGAGAATGAGTCCAAGACTTAGCCAAGTACATCGAGGAGCAATAACAGCGAAGCAACACAACAGCTAATGTATTTAAATCAATAACATGCACATAACTCTTAAATCAGATTAACAAGTACATAACCAAAGAAATCACCGTTAGTTACCTCATCCACTACATTGCTCATTTATTTTACATACCTCATTAGGTAATATTGGAGGAGCCCATGACTCAACCTACTAAATAACACGCAACTTTCCTCAACACAAGGATCATCCATTACCATTCATCATTAGTAGTATCATACAATGCGCGACTTAGTCGTAATCCACACAATTTGTCACAACCAACACGTTGACCATCACTTCCTTTGAAATGCTATGCAATGCACTTATGCTTGAATGCTCATATGCACCTTTCAAGGCCTATACCGGTATGGCTGAGTGCACACCCGTCGGTATGCACCCTCTCATTCCCATCCATCCCGTGGAGGGTGCCTACTCTTACTGACTCGCTCCCATGCACCCGTGGGTATGGGACTACGAGGTAGGACTTCCGTGCTCACTACGGGTGAGCACCGAGGCCCACATCAATATGGGACGCCTCATCTATTATGAATGCACAGTGCAATTGACACAATTAAATGGCAACTACAATCATTTCTACCATTCCATATAGACACGACCGGAAGTATGGATATCAATCACAGTCTCATATTCATGAATAACCATTCACAGTTGTCTAATAAACTTATGAATAAAACCAAGGCAACATATCGCATAAATTAATAGCACGAAGAAATTTCTCAGATATTATCTTTAGAAACGATTTAATCATTTAAACCCCACATCCAAACACTCAATCCATTCTGCCCAACAACAATGTACTTACCTTAACCCGCGGGGAGTGGAGTGGCGCACGAAGAAGAGGCCACTCCTCCTGAAATTAGAAATCAAGCACAAATACAAATTACCGACCAATCAACCTATCAATCACAACATGAGTTAAAAAAAAGACATCGACAATCCCTCCCGAATTAACTCTACTTGTCAACTACAAAGAACTCCTGACAAAGACAGCGATGTAAAACAAATCTTAACTTTTGATCTTCTTATCCAATTTGAGTGAACTCAGATTCTAAATTGATTACAAGAGAATAACCCACCATCCTACTACAACCATTCATTCAATACATGCACTGGAAATTATTATTATTATTATTAGGAGAAACGAATACAATATAAACTTTTATCCTAACCAAATTAAGGTTGAGAGGTTGACCGGCCTGAGAAAATAAACTAGTTATGCCGATCAGAAATTCACCTTTACTAGCATAGAAGGGTTTGACATTACTGGACCAATCAATACTCACTTCCAAGTCACATTTCCAGGCAAAGCAGTAAAAGGGTAACTACATATAGCATGTCAAGCATAAGGATGACACCTCAAATTCGAAATAAAACACAAACACTCTATAGAAAAGCTCATGGGTAGCTTTACTCAACAGTGAACAAGGACAATACATCAACTTAAGCATAAAGCAGCGATCAAGGAGATAATAAGGTGCATTCAAAACATGATCTCATATGCAATATCTTGACCTCTACATCCATATTAGCATGTATTCACTGCAAAATAAGTGACTTCTACACTACTCATTCAAAAAGAAATCATGCAAGAACAAGTCTACCCACTATCTTGAGCATGAATACATGAGGCCTCAATTGACCATACCATTCTTTGTTACTAGATGTCAGCACGACAGCATTCATCTTACAACTAAATATACAAGCATTTAACTATGATTCCGATAGCTTAGTATGCAGAGTATACAAGATTAGATTTACTGAAACAAATAAACAACTCCTTGGCCATAAGCATGCAAACACTTATACAATAAATACTAGCACAGAAGCATGCAGAAGAAATGCCATATGCCATAAGCTTAAGAGGTATAAACTTTTAAGTAACTGGAACAAGCATCCACAATACTAAAGTTCATGTATCAGGAAACTGTTCATACATCTCTTAACATGTAGATATAGGAAAATCACATGCAACACACAGTAGGACCATAAATTAACATCAATTCAGAAATCATCAAAACGAACTTTATGCCGTAGATGAGTAATAACCATTAGATGTTTTAGTATGTTCGATAGAAATTTCTTCATTACATATAGTTTGCGAAACTGTATTCTTTTACACATTAGTATGCACAAGACCAACACTGGAGTTCAGTCCCTTGCACACCAAAGATCCGAAACCAAGCACAAATCTTCCAAGCCTAACAACCAAGAATGCAAACTGATCCTGAATCCCTAGTTCTGTAATGTCACCAATTACTACTGGGCTAATATCAGTCAACTACCACATCAAATCGGCCCAAACAAGAGCCACTACCCACGCGAACACCTCACAACCATTTCATCGAACACTTGGCATGCACAAAGAACCAAACCTCAAATTAATTGTACCGAGCACTCACCATAAGGAGCAGCCAATGGGAGGGGCGCCGAGCCATGGGCGGGGAGCACACCGGCCAGGGAGCTCGCCGGCCAGGGGCGCCGGCCCAGAGGGAGGAGGCAGGGCGGCGCGGCTTGGGGGAGACCGGAGGAGCTGCACCGGGCCAGGAGGAGCAGGGAGCGTCGCACAGCAGGGGACTAGGGCGGCGTCGCTGGCAGGGGAAGGCCGGGAGGGAGCCAGGGGAGGGGGCGGTGCCGGTTGGGCGCAGGGAGGGCCAAGGGTGGCCAGGGCAACGCCGGCCCAGGGGAGGAAAGCAGAGGGGCGGCGACGGCATCGGCTTGGGGAGGAGATGGCTCTGGCCGGGGCAGGCAGGGAGGCGCTGGCTCGGGGAAGGGCGGCGCCTGGTCTTGGGGAAGCCGGCCGAGAGAGGAGGGGCATGCGCCTGGTTGGATCGGGCTGGGAAGCCAGCCAAGGAAATGGGGAGGGAGTGAAGAGAGATTGGAATGGGGGAAAAAGAAAATGTAGGGCTTCTATCCCACAATTCACAAATAGGCCCACCAGACCCACGGACCAAGGATCGCCTGACTCAGAGAAAAGAAAAGAAACCCACAGTGTTACAAATATTGATATCGATTGGGAAGGTAGAGAATATTCTAATTGAGGAATTTATATTAGCAAGGTGAAGGAGTAAAAGCTGGAGCGTGAGGTCTGTTGGTCTATAATGCTTATGGATCATTTGATATTATATGTCAACAAGGTGATGTAATCAATGTGTAACCAGAAATTAAGAACATACGAAATGAGTGCTTTGGTGCTTAGGTTGGTCCTCGGCGAATGTTGTGGAGAAGTATGTTTCATGGAGAGGATATTTAAATTGCTGGAGCATTCATTGATTGCATGATTTTCTGGTTAGCGGGCAATAGAACTCCCCTAATTAAGTCGCATTTCGGTTAAGTCGCGGAGTTGACTTGATGATTGAAATGAGGATGAAAGAGTAGTTGGGAGGTAATCGGTTGATGGGTTCTGAAATATTTTATTTCATTAAACCATGCCAAACTTTTGCCTTGGCTAAGTTGTTTAACTCAAGTAATGAATGTGAAATTTACACTTAAGGAGTGTATGTTTGGATTGGGCCTTCTATCGCTCCAAAAGGGATTAACCTTGGAATTAAATGTGCGAAGAAAATAGGTAGACATAATGGAATATGTTGAATGCTCTTGAGTTGAGGATATTTGTAACTCTATTTTGACTAGAACTGGATGAGATGGTTGGGTGTAGATGTCCGATTTGAGAATCGATTTTTTTTCCAAGTTTTGGTGTTGGTTAAGAGGGGGAAACTTTGCTGTGATGAAAGTGAGCTCATTTGCTTTTGGTTCTGTTGAGGGCTCCTGTCCATGATTTATGTGGGGTTCTCTTTTAAATTGAGTTTCTCCCTGTTGTGAATTTTATTGCATTGTTTTGAGAATGTTAAAAGTGATTTATGTGATGGTAAGGGATCGGGTTTTCCTTTGCGATTCGGTTGGAAAGGTCAACCGATTATAAAAGATGGGATTATGTGTATTTGGTTCCTTAGGAGTTCAAATTTGGAACCCGAGATGTTAAACGGACGGTTTGAGTTGGTAGAGATATGGTTAGAGATGTATTGGGTTAAAGAGCTTTGTATTCTTCTTGTTGTCATGAATAAGATGAACAGCGGTAAAGAGTGTCGAGAGGGAATTTAGAGTTGAGTTTAGAGTTGGAAGCTGTGACCTCGTTGGTTATGGAGGTCTTTTCCAAGTAATACCAAGGAAGTTTGTTTGAGCTGCATCCAATTATTTTGTGATAGCGGGATGATATGGGGTGGCATAATAATTATTATGATTGAGTTCTTGAGTGGGTGCGATTGAGAATGACTGCTAAGAAAGTTTTGTGAGATTCCTTGTTCAGGAAGTTCTCTCGGATTTAATTCATGAGTGACTTGTGAATGTTGAGTCATGAGGAAATAAACTTAATCGGAGAGGAGTCAAATCACTTTCTTTAACAGTTGGATTCGGAGATTTGGTTTATGTTTGCAATCGATTGAGTTCTTGTGTGGATGTTTTGGGTTTTCAAAGAAGTTTAAGTCTGGGTGGACCTTGTTCTTAGTGTAGTTGGCACTCTTCGAATTCGGGGTCGAATTCCTTTAAAGGGGGAGAGTGTAATACTCTATTTAATTTAAGAGTCATTTTGGGCCTTGTGGGGGAGAGTCTGGCCCATGGGGGGATTACTCATCTAAAAAACCTAGCCATTTTCCTGTCCCCAACTCCTCCCAGCCGCCACTTCTCCCCTGGCGCACCTGCTTTCTCCCCAGGCGATGCCCTTGCTTCCCCCAGGCGACGCTGCTGCTCCCCTTGGCTCCTCCCGGCCAGCGCCGCCCTGGCGCCCCTGCTTCCCCCCAGGTGATGCTGCTGCTCCCCTCCCCAGGCGATGCCACCACTCCCCTCGATCCTCCCGTGTGCCACCTGTGCCTCTCCCCACTGGTTGCCGTCCTCCACGGCCGCCAGCCCTCCTCCAGTCTTCCCTGAGCTCGGCGCCGCCTCTCTGCTCCTCCCTCAGGGACTGTAATATTCTAGTTAAGTCTAAAATGTGTTGGGCTGTGTTTGGGCCGCGTGGGTTGCTTTTGTTGTTGGGGCGTGCTGTTCTTGGGCCGTTAGTTACTCATTTGGCCCAATTAAAGGGGAGTGATCCTCCTTAACCATAGCTCCCCTCCCGTTCTTTTTCTCCCCAGCAGACCAACCTCCCAGCCGCCTCCTCCACCTGGGCTCGCCCCCCTGCTCCACTCCCCAGTCGAGAGCGCCGCCCCCTGGCTCCTCCTCGCCGGCCAGTGATGCCCTGCACCTCCTCCCTTGGCTCAAGGCCGCCTTCCCTAGGACGTGCCTCCCGTGCTTCCCAGCACACCGCTGGCGCCCGAGCTCGCCTCCACCTTCCGGCCACCGACGCCTCCTCCCAGTAGCGCCTCCGGCCGCCTCTCGGCCCTCGTGCCCGCCCGCCCGGCTGGCTCAAGGCCTGCATCCTCCCAGTGTCTCCAAAGCCACGCCCATTGCTCGGCCTCGGCCAATGACCCTCCTCTCCTGCAGGCGTGCAAATCGGCCCGGCTCAACAGGTGCCTCCTCCCTTGGCCTTCTTCCCCAACCAAGAAGAGAAAAGGTATAAAATTTTGGGGGGGAATTAGCTTGCATGCTAGTTGTTTGATGAAATGCCTAGGAGGTTTAGGATATGGTATCGCAGTGATTTAAGTGTGCAAGGTTGTGAGATGGGCTTGAAATGCAAGAGTCTATGCATTTCTAAATTTATGTACATATCTGTATATCCATGTCTGTGGTAGCTATTATGCTCAAATTGGAACAGGAAAAGAAATAGAAGCAAATTATAGTGGTTGGCAGAATGATATATGTAAATGAAAGGGGAGCTGAAGTTTACCTAAATTAAATATATGGAAATTGATTTGTCTTCTTTATTTTGATAGTAGTATCATTAGCTGTACCAAAAAGAGCATATTGAAAGAAGTAAAAAAATGAAGTTATCGACCCAAAACTACCAAGGAAATAGTAACTATATGCAGCTCAGTTCCATAAATGAGCCTGTTTTCTAATGCTGCAATGTAAATTCTACTGTCTCTGCGGTGTTCGCTTCGGGCTTAAACCTCGTGTTGTTGGCGAACCACATTAGCCCAAAGAATGGAGTATTCTTCAAAGCTGCCCTTGTTCTGCTTTGACATTTCAACACATCGCATGGCGTGTGTTTTAAGAAAAGTTTCTCAACTCAGAGAGTTGAAGTTCTTCATTCCCGATTGTTTCACATAAAATAAAGAGCTTGTAATTGCCACTACTAAACTATAGTATAAATCAATTATGCCTTGTCGATGAACATCTGCTACTCAAAATATGGCCTCTAATCTCTATATCATTTGGAGTGTATTATTATAAAATATAATAATTTTCAAGGCATTCACTTACCGATTGGTTGCGATGAGAGTTGTGGATTATTTTCTTATAATCAATTTAGACTCTGAGTTCACTCAAATTGGGTAAGAGGACCAAAGGTTAGGATCGTTTTTGCAACTATTGTCCGGAGTTGCCGTAGTTGAAAGTAGAGCTAATTCCAGGAGGGATTGTCAATGTTTTAACCAATGTTGTGATTGATTGTTTGAATGGTCGATAATTGGTATTTGTGTTTGATTTCTGATTTCAGGAGGAGTGGCCTCTTCTTCGCGCGCCACTCCACTCCCTGCGGTTTAAGGCAAGTACAACAGCGTTGTTGAAAATGGGTTGAGTGTTTGGATACGAGGTTTAAATGGTTAAGTCATTTCTAGAGTTAGTATATTTGAGGAATTTCTTCATGCGATACGTTGCCCTGGTTATTCATGATTTTGATTAAGCTAGTGCGAATGATCAAATATGGATATGTGGATTAGTTGAGGCTTTCACTCTTGGGTTATAGCTAATTAACTGTGTTGCTATGTCTTATTCTTGAGTTGATTAGACTACTGTGAATGGTTGAATATGAGAATGTGACTGTTATCCATACTTCCAGGCATGTCAATATGGAATGGTAGAAATGATTGTAGTGGCCATTTAATTGTGTCTATTGCATTTGTGCATGCATAATGGACGAGGCGCCCCATATTGATGTGGGCCTCTGTGCTCACCTGTAGTGAGCACAAAAGTCCTATTTCGTAGTCCCATACACACGAGTGCATGGGAGCGAGTCAAGAGAGTAGGCCCCTCCACGAGATGGAGGGAATGAGAGGTGCACACCGACGGTGTGCACTCACCATACCCCAGATAGGCTTTGAAAGGTGCATATGAGCATTCAAGCATAGTTGCATTGCATATCATTGCAAAAAAGGAGTGATGGTCAACGTGTTGGTTGTGACATATTGTGTGGATTGCGAATAAGTCTGCCGCCTTGTATGATACTACTAGTGATGAATGGTAATAAATGATCCTTGAGTTGAGGGAAATTTTTAGGTTATGAATAGGTTGAGTCATGGGCTCCTTCCATATTATCTATTGAGGTATGTGAAATAAATGAGTAAGGTAGTGGATGAGGTAACTGACAGTGATTTCTTTGGTTATGTTCTTGTTACTCTGGTTTAAGAGATATGAGCATGTTATTGATTTAAATACATTAATTGTTGTATTGTTTTGTGGTTATTCCTACTTGTTGTACTTGCCGAGTCTTTGACTCACGTCTTCTTTTGTCACATATGTGTAGGTACCCTGAAGTCGGCATGCTGGGATGGGAGTAGTAGCACGATCACGGCTTAGCACCATAGTCTCATATTAGTTTTATCGCTTCTAATCTTAATGAGTTCACGACTTGTAATAAATAATTTGTGGTTGTGTTTTTTTTGTGCATGGTTGGTTACCTTTAGTTGCTTATAATATTGTTATTAAATGTTGTCTTCTGTCTGCTGAGTGGATGTCCTAGTTTTAGGGGAGGTGCTGCCGAAATTTATAATAATTCTGGTACGTAGATAAGCAGGTTAGCTAGCTTGGCTAAATTATTCTAGTGTCTTGTGCTAGCGATTGGGTTCTTGAGGGTGTAACATTCAGGGCACGAGGTGCCGAGGTGTTACAGTTGGTATCAGAGTTGGCTTTAGGTCCGTGGCAGGTGAATGTAGCGAATTACTCTAGAATAAACTAAAATTTTGCTGCGTGAAATTAGAAACATGGCATAGGTTTCTATTCCTTTAAAATTTGGCTTTAGGGCAATAACCTTAAAATCTGGAATAGCATGGTTCATTAACTTAAAACTTGACACACTCTGGTGCACAGTAGGAAGGGATGGGTATCATTGCATTACGCTTAAATGTTGTGTTTAAGCTTTGATGTTGAATGTTAAACTATTGTTGTATACTGCTTTGATTATAAAAGGATGGTTCGAATCATTATGTTTTCGTCCTTGCACTTTTGTTTGTGTTAAGGGTCTTGGATGTTGGTGTGGCCGGTTAAAGCCCCTTTGAAGTTTGAGAACCTCTTTCAGGTAAGGGTAGTTGTCCTTTACGCCATAGTTAGAGAGTGGGTAGAGAAAGTTGGATTCTTTTGCCTTTAATGGTTGGGGACAAAGAGAAAGAGGCTGGTGATGAATCCTTTTGGATTTCGGTTGCTACCATTTTGGTGTTCAGTTGATTTTTTGCTTTGTGGAGAAAGGTAAGGCATTGTTCTTGTGGTCGTTTATCTCTTCATTTAAGAAAGTTATTGAAGTTTTCTTGGTGCAAAACTTAAGTCGTGTGGATTTTCAGTGTTAAGGTCCTACCGGAAATGATTTGGTTTATCATTGGTTTTCTTCTTGTATACATCTTCCTTCGTGGAAGTTGTAGATCTTGCGATTTTGTTTGAGGAGTTGCTGCATGTCAGAGTTTGGGAATTTGAGGGTCGGATTCTCTTATGATTATTGGTTGGGTTCTTCTGGAAGGAAATGTTTATTGGTGCTTGTTTGTGCTTAAGAATTGTTGTTTTACTTAAGGGTTGGGATCTCCCCCTATTATTTTAAAGGTGGGTGACGTGTTCAAAGCTTTAGGTCCTTGATGTGTAGTTAGAACTTGGAGATGAGGTAAACTACTGATTGTGTTAGAGTAAATTTTGTTGGTTGTTTAAAGAGAAATTAAATGGTGGTGCTGATAGAGAAAGAATAATCGAGATGGTAAGTGATCCCAAGTGAAAACTGATTGGTGCTTTATGCCAAGAGTTGTGAGTCATGGAAGTAATTGGAAGTACGAGATTGGGTTTCGATAAGGCTAGGTATGGATCGCGATTGCGAAGGTCTAGGATCTTATGATATTATAGCAAGATATGGTGTAAAGTCGCGAGGGTTGTTGGTTTATGTTACTTATGGATTAATTAATATTGTGAATCAACAAAATGACTTGATCGACGTGTAACCAAAGAATGGGTATGTATGGAATGATTGTATGAGATTGAGTTTTGTCCTTGACAAATGTTTGTATTGAAGCCTTATTTTAGGGAATATGGTTAGTGGAGATCGTATTGAGTTCACGAAAGTATTCATTGGTTGAATGAATTCAGGATATTGAGTTTGTTACTTAAGGATTGTGCGAAAGGTAAATTGTTGATTTTGCCGAAATAAATATTGAAGAGATGTGCTCTAAGCTGGGAGCAAACAAGTTGTATGAATGATGGTTCTCCTTTGTTGATTGTCGTAAGATAGTCTTGGATATGGTTTGATAGTAATATAACTAGTGGTAGTCATATGAATAGGAGAAGGAAATTAAAAGAAGATTGGGTTGTGTAACTTCGGTTCAAAAGTGTTGGACCTTTCAGGATTTTGTGAGTATGAAATCCTGAATGATTAAGAGTAGTGGAATATTATAAATGGTGGGATTCAAATTGAACCTTCTTTTAAAGGTTTACGGATTTAATTGATTATATGACTTTCTGCGAGTGCATACGTTTTATTAAGGCGTTCCAATTAGTGGGCAATAGAACTGCCCTGATTAAGTCGCATTGTTGCCAAGTTGCGGACTTGGCTTTGATGATTGAAATGAGGATGAAAGAGTAGTTTTGGGAAGTAATCGGTTGATGGATTCCGGAATATTTTATTTCATTGAACCATGCCGAACTTTTGCCTGGGCTAAGTTGTTTAGCTCAAGTAAAGAGTGTTTCGTAAGTGATTTTGTTGGTGAAGCAGTTTTGGTTGGGAATGAGTTTCCCTTTCTCTTTGAGAGAATTTGTGGCGGTTGTGGGTGCCGGTGTTTGATTTGAGAATCGGTTTTCTCTTCCAAGATGTTGATTTTGGTTTTAAGAGAAGTCTTGCTTTGGGCAAAGTGAGTTGAGTTGTTCTCGGTTTTTTTTAGGACTTCTGTCAGAGGTTTGTGTGGAGGCTCTTTTAATTGAGCTTCCCTTTGCGAATTGGCTTAGGAAAAAGAAAATGAGTGACTGTTGGATGTTGTCGAGTTCTCTCCATTGTGAATTATAACGCATTGAGTTCAGGTCGGTGCATGTGGTTCAATTGGTTCAAAAGAATTGTATGTCTTTTGCATTCTAGCTGGAGTTAAAGGATATGAAGGCTCATGGTATAGTGTTGAGTATAATAAAGATTTATGCTTTTAGGATTAGTTTTTTTAATGGAAGAAGGCGAGGGTGAGATTTTCTTAGGAAAAGAACTGATTACGGTTTGGTAATGATTTTTGGTCCTAGATTGGGCTAGGTGTTTAACATTTATGGTTTAAGGGTGGATTAAGATGGATGTTTATGATGTCGATTCAAAGATCTTTTGGGAGTATCGTTAGTTGTAAAGAAGGTAATGGCAGTTTGAGGTAAAGTGTGTTATTGTGAACATTTAATTTAGCCAGTTGTCCCTAGGTGTGAGATATGCCTAGGAAAGGATAGAATGAGAATATAACATGATTTGTGATGGGAAAAGATGGGATTAATTGTATTTGATTCTTTAGGGTTCAAGTTTGGAGCCCGAGACAATTAAACGAATGGTATGAGCGATTGGTTGAGATTTGTTAAGAGGCATGGTAGAATGAAAACCTCTATCATTCTTGTTGTCTTGAATAAGATGAAATATGATAAAAAGGTCCAGATGGGCAATTAGCTTAAGGCTGAAGAAGGAATCGGAGTTGAGTTTAGAGGTTGGCACCTTGTTCTTTGGGTAGAGTCATTGATTAAAAGATATAGTATACTTCTTGGCTAAAAGAAAACTTGATCTGAGTTGCCTTAGAGTATATCCTTGCAAATTTTAGTACAACTTGGAGTGAACTTGGAATCGTGAGAGGTTGCACTTATTGAGTTAAGTCAAACCGCTACCGTTGATCGTTAGATTGAGAATTTGGTTATCATTCGCTTCTATTTGAATCTTTTCATGGATGTTTTGATTTGCAGAGAAGTTTAAGTTCCCTATGTACTTTGTTCTTTGTAGTTAACATTCTTCGAATTCGGGGTCGAATTCCGTTAAGGGGGGGAGAATGTAATATTCTAGTTAAGTCTAAAATGTGTTGGGCTGTGTTTGGGCCGCATGGGTTGCATTTGTTGTTGGGGCGTGCTGTTCTTGGGCCGTTAGTTACTCATTTGGCCCAATTAAAGGGGAGTGATCCTCCTTAACCCTAGCTCCCCTCCCGTTCTTTTTCTCCCCAGCAGACCCACCTCCCAGCCGCCTCCTCCACCTGGGCTCGCCCCCCTGCTCCACTCCCCAGTCGAGAGCGCCGCCCCCTGGCTCCTCCTCGCCGGCCAACGATGCCTCAGACCTCCTCCCTTGGCTCGGCATCGCCACTCCGGTCGCCTTCCCCTAGGGGTGTGCCTCCTCGTGCTTCCCCGTGCCTCTTCACACTGGCGCCACCCGAGCTCTCCTCCACCTTACACCACGGCGCCTCCTCCCAAAGAAGCCTCCCGCCTGTCTCCCTCGTCCCCGGCACACTGTGCTCAGCAAGGCCTCCTCACAGTGTCTCCCCGCCCCCCGTTGCTCAAGCTCTGGCCCCTCCTCTCCTCTGCCAGGCGCCTCACGGCCCGGCTCGACCGGCGCCTCCTCCCCTTGGCCTTCTTCCCCAACCAAGAAGAGAAAAGGTATAAAATTTTGGGGGGGAATTAGCCTGCATGCTAGGTGTTTGATGAAATGCCTAGGAGGTTTAGGGTATGGTATCGCAGTGATTTAAGTGTGCAAGGTTGCGAGATGGGCTTGAAATGCAAGAGTCTATGCATTTCTAAATTTATGTACATATCTGTATATTCATGTCTGTGATAGCTCTTATGCTCAAATTGGAACAGGAAAAGAAATAGAAGCAAATTATAGTGGTTGGCAGAATGATATATGTAAATGAAAGGGGAGCTAAAGTTTACCTAAATTAAATATATGCAAATTGATTTGTCTTCTTTATTCTGATAGTAGTATCATTAGCTGTACCAAAAAGAGCATATTGAAAGAAGTAAAACAATGAAGTTACTGACCCAAAACTACTAAGGAAATAGTAACTATACTGCAGTTCAGTTCCATAAATGAGCCTGTTTTCTAATGCTGCAATGTAAATTCTACTGTCTGCTGGTGTTCGCTTCCTGGGGCTTAAACCTCTGGTGTTGTTGGCAGAACCACATTAGCCCAAAGAATGGAGTATTCTTCAAAGCTGCCCTTGTTCCTGTTTGACATTTCAACACATCGCATGGCAGGTGTTTTAAGAAAAGTTCCTCAACTCTGTAGAGTTGAAGTTCTTCATTCCTGATTGTTTCACATAAAATAAAGAGCTTGTAATTGCCACTACTAAACTATAGTATAAATCAATTATGCCTTGTCAGATGAACACTGCTACTCAAAATATGGCCTCTCTAATCTCTATATCATTTGGAGTGTATTATTATAAAATATAATAATTTTCAGTGCATTCACTTACTGATTGGTTGCAGTAGAGTTGTGGATTATTTTCTTATAATCAATTTAGACTCTGAGTTCACTCAAATTGGGTAAGAGGACCAAAGGTTAGGATCGTTTTTGCAACTATTGTCCGGAGTTGCCGTAGTTGAAAGTAGAGCTAATTCCAGGAGGGATTGTCAATGTTTTAACCAATGTTGTGATTGATTGTTTGAATGGTCGATAATTGGTATTTGTGTTTGATTTCGATTTCGGGAGGAGTGGCCTCTTCTTCGCGCCACTCCACTCCTCGCGATTTAAGGCAAGTACAACAAATGTTGTTGAAAATGGGTTGAGTGTTTGGATACGAGGTTTAAATGGTTAAGTCATTTCTAGAGTTAGTATATTTGAGGAATTTCTTCATGCGATACGTTGCCCTGGTTATTCATGATTTTGATTAAGCTAGTGCGAATGATCAAATATGGATATGTGGATTAGTTGAGGCTTTCACTCTTGGGTTATAGCTAATTAAGCGTGTTGCTATGTCTTATTCTTGAGTTGATTAGACTAATCGTGAATGGTTGAATATGAGAATGTGACTGTTATCCATACTTCCAGGCATGTCAATATGGAATGGTAGAAATGATTGTAGTGGCCATTTAATTGTGTCTATTGCATTTGTGCATGCATAATGGACGAGGCGTCCCATATTGATGTGGGCCTCGGTGCTCACCCGTAGTGAGCACAAAAGTCCTACCTCGTAGTCCCATACACACGAGTGCATGGGAGCGAGTCAGTAAGAGTAGGCCCCCTCCACGGGATGGAGGGGAATGAGAGGGTGCACACCGACGGTGTGCACTCAGCCATACCGGTATAGGCTTTGAAAGGTGCATATGAGCATTCAAGCATAGTTGCATTGCATATCATTGCAAAAAAGGAGTGATGGTCAACGTGTTGGTTGTGACATATTGTGTGGATTGCGAATAAGTCTACCGCCTTGTATGATACTACTAGTGATGAATGGTAATAAATGATCCTTGAGTTGAGTGGTTTTATTATCAAGTTGATGACTTGATTACGGTAAATTTTGGGTATGGTCAAGTTATTGCTTAAAATGGGTATAAATGCGTAATTTCTAGTGGTTGTTCCAATTGTATTGCTTGCTCTTATAGTCAAGCTCTTGTTTTACTTCTGATAAATTGGAATTGTTATTCTCATGTACTTTGCTGAGTTTGAACTCATGCTTGTTATTTAATGTTTGTAGGTGTTTTGAAGCCGGCATGCATGGATGGGGGTAGTAGCACAATCACGTTCACATCATCACCGTTCCATCATAATGATTCATAATTCTGATCTTAATAGCTCGTGAAGAATTCTTGTAAAAGGTTGTCTGTGGTTTTGTTTAATGAGTCCCTGTCCGGTAATAGTCATGTGGTGGAGTTGATTAATTTCTATTTGATGTGTGATAGGTTAACTAAGGACCTGCTAGAATGATATCTTATAACTGCAAATGTTTTCTGTCTGCTGAGTGGATGTCCTAGTTTTAGGGGAGGTGCTGCCGAAATTTTTAATAATTTTGACAACCTCCTAGTTGTTCGCTTGATTTGCGAATATTTATTCTTAGTGATTTGTACTTCTTGGTGCTAGAGGGTGTAACATTCAGGGCACGGGGTGTTAAAGAGAGGGAGGCCAGGAGGAGGGGGAGGAGCGGGATCTGAGAGAGGGAGTCCGAGCCACACGTGGGCCTCGTGGAGAGGGAGGGAGGCAACGCGCGGCACGCTGGTGGCGGCGAGGAAGCGAGACGAGGGGGAGTGGGGAAAGGGAAGGAGACGAGGGGGCAATGTGAGCCATGCGGCCGAGCAAGAGGGAGGCGAGGGAGGGGGAGGGAGCGGAACAGCGAGAGGGAGCCACCGAGCCACGCCCGGGCTACATGGAGTGGGAGGGAGGCGGCACGTGGTGCCCCGGTAGTGGTGAGGAAGGGAGACGAGGGTGACTAGGGGAGTGGGGAAAGCCGGAAAGGGAAGGAGACGAGGGGGTAGTGTAGGTAAAATGGGGAATGATCAAATCGAGCTATCGAGGGGGTGGTGCAGGGAGAGAGCCAGAGGCATTGAGGGAGGACGATGGACGATGGGTCATGGGTGAGGTTACTTCGGTTAGCTTGGTTTCTCATATTCAAAAACTGAACCGAGTACCGAATAGAGTCAAAATACAAACTGAACCGAAAACTGAGAAAACGATTTTTTGGTTAATTCGGTTCTATTTTTTATTTTTGTTAAAAATTACCCACCCCTAACATTAGGTTGTTTCTAAATCCTCCATATTGTTGGTGCTCATTGTCAACTTTTCGCTCACCCCAGTTATCATTGGAATGTGCGATAATTGTGCCATTTGGCAACTAACCTTAATGGTTCTTTAAAATTTTGGATATTTTAGTGATGTGTATGCATATTCATATTGTCTAAAAAGAGTTGATAAAGAGCTTTTGTAGATAGTATGGTAAAATGAACAACTTCAAATGCCAATAAAACTAATTTCTATTCACAAATAGTTGTTGTTTTGGACATCGACACAATCTCAAAAATAGAGCTTTAAGCACTAATTTCTATTATAATATATTTATGAAACCCAATAAAAATATAATATTATGAAAGTACCTTTCAAGACAAAATCTATATATATGATTTTCATGTATCCAATTTAAACATTTAAAAAGATATTGATAGACAGTTTTAAAATTTTGACCGCACCTATATCTAAAACGATAACTATTTGTGACTGGAGGGAATATTTATACAAAGAGAAATTTCCTTATTTGCCACTGAAAGTTGATTGAATCCCTAAAATGTCATCATGAAACTGCTTTTTCCTTTGTTGCTATCGGATCTCCCATTTTTCCATTCTAATTAGTAGACCGTTGCTTGTCCGTTAACTGGTATGTGAAAAGATGATTCTACCCATCTTCATCCTCATTTAAATATAACAAGCTTGCTTTGAATTTTATGAAAAATTTTAGAGGTTATCTTGAGATAGTGTTAACGTTTCTGAAAAATTTTCAGAGCATGATCAGCTATATTAGTGTTTTTGTCTTAATGAAGGAATCTAGACTTTGATTTTTCTATCTTAACAAAGGAATCTAGACTTTGAGCTAATAAGTAATGTACACTTATTAGCTCACCTTTCTTCCTTGTTCACATTATTGTTTTCGGCATTTTTTCTATAAAAGGACTTCTATGTGAAGGTTCATTTGAGAAAAAAGATAATAGTTTTCAATGGATTTTGATGGTTGTTTATGGTGCAACATTAAATCAATTAAAGAAAAACTTTTGTTAGAATTTGTTCGTACTTGCAACAAGGAATCATTACCTATATTGATAGGGGGTGGTTTCAACATGATCAGAAGACAAGATGCGAAAAATAATGATAATTTTGATCCTTGTTGGCCTTTTTTATTTAATGTTGTCATTGACAGTTTAGATCTAAGGGAGGTTGAATTTTCTAGCCGTTGGTACACATGGGCAAAAAAATCTTTATAAAATCCTATTTTAGAGAAGCTTGACAAGGTGCTATTGAGCACAGATTGGGAACAAAAGTTCCCCCTTGTCACAGTTAATACCCTTGATAGGTTTATTTCGGATTGTAACGACCCTCCTTTTTGGTACAGAATATCAAGAAGGATGATCTATGTGCATACAGTACTAGTCCCATGATCAGTAGCTAGTACGCACATTTACAACAACTGGAATCACAACTATACATAATATTATTAAAGCAGAAGCTATTGATACAGAATTGTAATATCCCAGGTGATCTTTAGCGGTTGTTTCCTTTTGAGTGTGTATGAGTTTTTCTTTGCGGGTCATCATTTGGTTTTTTGGATTGTCCCGTAAGAAGGTTGGGCCGGTGGGTGCTGGATTTGGGCTTTGTGGGGGTAACCCCAAACCCTAAAAGCAATCATCAGCAAAGGGGGGGCCAGCCCTTCTTTTCTTTTTCCCAGCATCCAGCTGCCCCCTCCCTCCCGATCCAGCCGCCCCCTCCTCCTTTCCTCCTGGCACTGGCTTCCCCCAGGCCCTCCCTGCGCCTCCTCTCCTCCAGGCTGAGCTGCCTCCCAGCGCCTGCCCTCCTCTCTTGGCCGGCTCCCCAGACTGCATCGCCTGGTCTCCTGCGCCCTGGTCAAGATTGCAGCAGAAGAAGACTGACAGAGCAACAAAGAAGAACACCGCCCTGCAGTCTCCTGGCCGACTTCCTTCAGCTCGGCGCCTCCCCGCCCCTTGCCCTCTTCTGTTGTGAGTACCCGCCACAAGTTTAAGTTAAGCAATTGATTAATTGGTGCATGTCAGGTGTTCGATGAAATGCCTAGAAGGGTTATATTAGGGTATTACACTGTTTCTAAGTAATCATCTATGAGTACTTGTATGACACATTTGGTTGTGAATCTTTGGTTAATGAACACCATCCGTGTGTCTTTGGATCCTAGTTGATTAAATATGACTGCATTGGTGTTTGTCTTTTCCCTGTTGTGATCACTAAAGACTTGCTTATGTGTTGCATATGTGGATTTGTTATTGAGGCCTACCAAGTATTTATGTATACCGGTATTAGATTCTTGAGGATTCTACGTGCTGTTGTTTATAGAATGATATATATATATATATATATACACGCATATGTGTGTTATTTGTATATGAGCCCTGTAATGTCATCCTTACATTGGTAATGTTTGTGAATCTTAAGCTGTGACTTGATTCTTGTTACTTTTTGCATGGCTCAATTAAAATGAGTGAGTTAAGAAATATTTACTACCATTTGATGTTGAACCGATATTGTGTATTAGCTCAATTTGTTAATGCCATGATTATGCATAAGATCCCAAATTGTTAATTGTGCTGTTATTATGAAATGTGATGGCAAAGTTCCTAGTGGCAGTCAGATTATGAGCTTAGCTTCATGAGCACGATTTGAATGAAATTTTGTGTTCTGCTACAAACTGGATACTACCATATGTCATTTCTATTATAGTTTAAAGATTGATTCTGTGCATTGAGGCTATGATAAGCACCTATTGGTTGATCCATTAGGGGCATGTATTTGGGCCTGTCAGTAATGCGTCATTAATTATATTGGTATCATATTGGGTTCTCGAGGATTTAATGTGTTGCTATTTTTGAAGTTTAGGAATAGGGATGGTATAGATGTGTGATTAAGAATGTTTTTCATGCATTGCCAATTGAATATGAATATGAGTTTATGACCTGATTTACAAAGGCATGAATGCTTCATGTTCTATTTTGGATTTGTTCTAGCTGCCTAACTGGTTTATGTATGCTTCTAGCTCAATTGCTACAAACCCCTTATGTGATATCTGTGATCCAAAAGGTCTTCTTGTGCAAAGTGATTAGTGTATGCGTGTAGATATAGTTGTCTAAATAAATTGATGCTGCTTACTAATGGAGTTTTATATTATTGAGATACAGGGTAATGTTCTGTTAGTATCAAGTAATGTATTTATATGCTTACATGTTGCCTTACAAGTTCTAGTGATGAAATGGTTTGTTGGAGGGGCTCGTGCATGCTTATGTTTGAATTTCGATGTGATTAATGTGTGTGTGTGTATACAGTTGGTTAAATGAATAGCTATTGAGCGATGCTGATAGTGTTTTGTATTGTTGGGATAGGGAGTAATGTTTATAATTACAGTTTTGTATGCTTTTATTTAACCATGCTACTTTAATTCCCGATGAGTTGGTGAATGTGACAATCGTGTTCTTGGCCTTTCATGGGTTGTTTGGTTCTCTAGGGTTGGAGGTCCCTAATACCGCACTCGGGCCGTCAGTTTATCGCCGAGGCTAAAGGCAAGTACCTTTTCATGAATATGGCATGATAGAGTGATGCTCGCTTCTTATTGCAAATTAACCGTATTATAGGAAGGTTACATTTTATTATTATGTTTTACTCATAAATATGACTAGCTTAACGAGACTTATAAGTTCAGGGATGTGAAGTTATGTTAATAATCATGTATTGGTGTATGTTATGAGAGTGCAACTTGTACTGTTGTCCATGTCAATTGCATAAATGCATTCATAAAAGGAAGAGGCGACCCATGTCGATGCGGGCCTCTGTGTTCACACGTAGTGAACACGAAAGTCCTACCTCGTAGTCTCATACCCATGGGGGTATGGGAACGAGTCAGTAAGAGTAGGCACTCTCCACGGGATGGAGGGGATTGAGAGGGTGCACACCGACGGGTGTGCACTCAGCCATACCGGTATAGGCATTGAAAGGTGCACTTGAGCATTCCAGCATGTTTGCATTGCATAGCGTTGCACTTAAGGGCTATTGTGGTGAATGGTAAGGTATGGAGGCAACTCCCCCAAAATTGTTTAAATAAGTTGCGTGCCAAATTCCTTGTACATGTTTTGTTGAATGCATTGCATGGTAAAGCTAATGGTGAATGGCAGCAGATGAGCTTTGGGTTGAGGGTAAATTACAGGTTAAGAATGGATCGGGTCGTGGACTCGTTCAATGTTGTCTAAGGAGGTATGTGAAATTTGTGAACAAGGTAGTTGATGAGGTAACTAATAGTGATTTCTTCTTTTTGTTATACGTGTTAATTTAGTATTCAAAATATGGACATGTTTATGATTCACACATGTTAATTGATATTGATATTGCTACTTTGTTGTACTTGCTGAGTCTTCGGCTCATGTTTCTCTTTTTGTAAATGTGTGTAGGTACCCTGAAGTCGGCATGCTAGGATGGGAGTAGTAGCACGTCACGGCTTATCACCATAGTTTCATTTTAGCCTTGTGCTTTCAAACTTAAAGAGCTCATGTTTTGTAATAATTAATTTATGGGAGTTATTTTGTGCTTGCTTGGGGTCATGGTGGTTGGTTGATACCATGACCTATGTTTGTGCTTGGTCGGTTCCTTTAGTTGCTTATGATATTGTTATGTTAAATGCTATCTTCTGTCTGCTGAGTGGATGTCCTAGATTTAGGGAGGTGTTTTGAAATTTCTAATAATTTCGGTATGTTGCTAAACAATTTAGTTGTATGGCTAAATTGTTCTAGTGTCTTGTGCTATCTGTTGGGTTCGTGAGGGTGTAACATTCAGGGCACGGGGTGCCGGGGTGTTACAAGAATATCCTTACAATTCGGTATATTGTAGCAGAAGAAGCAAAAGTTTTGTAGTGTGCCCATCCAACCCTCAAGCAACTAACAAGGCATAAACCCTAGAAAAACTTGTTAAGATAATTCCCGCTTCCTGCGTCAACTACATGTCGACTGGAGGTTCACTATCTTCACATAAAAATAGTAATTGAGCAAGGGTGAGTACTTTCGTACTGCACAAGACTTTTGCAAAACCTATAGTATATGCAGGCCACTTCAAAGGAAAGGCTTCTACGGTTACTTTGCATAAAGCAAAATTTGATTTGTAAATCCAGTTGTATTTTGCAAAATGGAATTTATAAAAGCAAGTTTGACTGGTATGAAAATAACAAGTAAGTAAAAGCATAAATAATAACTCACAGTCCTCCGCGACGTGAGCATCGAGATATCTAATTCCTGCCAACACCATTCTTTGCCAACACAAGGCAAACAGATGAAACCAATCCCTTTTTGAAAATAATAAAACTTCTAACTCGTGCTAGCGCACCAAGATTCCCATGACCGCGGGAATGGCTTTTTGAAAAGATTTACAGTCTGCAGAGGTATACATCTTTACCCACAAGAAATTATCATCCCCTTTTGCCAGGCCAATAACACACTTCCTTTGGTGTGTCGGCAGGGAGATCATAACATAACCGTTACATTACCAAGTCCTAGCTATGCACTAGCCCGTTGACGACAAACCCATACTATGGCGGAAGAACTCAGAGCATAAATACGATGGAACTCCCCATAGTATGGCGTACACCGTTGTATTGGTAAACGTTTGTTCCATTATCACCTCGGTGTGGACGTCCCTTTGAGCAACCCATAAAGGGATAGCCCGTACTACTCCAGCCTTCCAATGTGCAAAGCTAGTTCTAAGTAACTTAATAGATTAAGGCTGTCCCATACCAGCACTTGTGGTTGTAGGTAATTGTTGGGTTTAGCGAACACTGAGTTCGGTCCTTAATCTGACACGGGCGATAATCTCCCCTACACTACGTGCAAGTCCATGCACTTCCAGCTATTGCCAGTAATTGCCCGTGTCAAAACCATAGTTTTGTTTTGAGTTTTTATACCAAAATACCAGTAACCATCATCATGTCACAATATCTCCAATGATCAGTTTATTCAAATTGCTCATCCCAATTCTAAAGTATGGCTAAGCATGATTATTAAATCGCATATACTCAAAGTGACATCATATATTGTCTAACCTTAATTCTAGGTTTATCAAGGTTGGCATATCAATACTTATCAAGAAGTTCCATGAGTCTATTGGTCTAACTACCATTGCCCACAATGTAGCAAAGTTTAATGAACATACGCATGCAATAAAACATTTAATAAAACATTTGTAAAACTGGGATCAACATGATCAAAGGGGGTGCTTGCCTTACTCATTGATTTCAGTTGTGAAGTCAGAGTCAATTGCTGCAGGCTCTGGAACATCAGAGTCTACGCGTTGGTCGATGAAAACAGAGCAAATAGAAACTTTTTAAATAGGATAAAAAGAAATCAGAAGGAAAAATTAAATAGAATTCTACTACACAGAACAGATGTGATTTAGGTTGAGAGTTGCTTGACTGTATGTGTAAACATTTTATTTATCTTTATTTATGAACTGATTTTTAGTGGCATGAAAGCATGAATTGAACTCCTCTTTATGACATGAATTCTTGGATTCTGTAGTTTACTTATTCTTATCTTTCCAATTCGTGAAGCTCAAATTTTGTATGTGTTTATTTACAAATTCAAGATGCAAAATGTAACACCCCGGCGCTAACGCACCGCGAATGCTACCAAAAAAAACCTGAATAATAAACGACACCTCTACGAAAAGACTGAAACTGAAGTTAATCTCTAAACTCTTAAACCGGTTTAAAACTAAGTCACCGAAATTTACAAAATTTCGGCATGACCTCTCTAGAACAGAGGACATCCACTCAGCAGACAAAAGAACAATGACAGTTATATGATATCATTCTAACAGGTCCTTAGATAATCAATCACATTTTCATTCGGCAATCAACCAACTACGCAATGCCGATCAACACAATACAATCGCATTCATTACAACCATTATTAATGAAACAATTAACTGGGTTGTTGGTGACCGAAGTCGTGCACGTGCTCTACTCCCATCCCGGCGAGTCAGCTTCAAGGCACCTAAAACAGGAAGTAAACAAGCGTGAGTCCAAGACTCAACAAAGTGCAACATTAATAAAAAGTAATGAATTCAATTGAATTACTTTTACTCTAGAATTTGATATAGCCATTACTAAGTGGAAATTCAACCCGTAAAAGAAGCGATAACTAACTCCACTTACCACAACCAACTCGAAAACATAACTAAATCTTACCCCCGCCTCAATAAACATTTCTGGATGAGTCCACGCCTCGATCCTCAACCTGTTCTTCCCATTCTCATAAATCCCATTTATCAGTTGCAACACACAAAGCAATGGAATGCATTTATGCTTTCATACTCAAGTGCACAAAACATACAAAAGAAGAATTTCATATCCATACATCACATTCAACTCATTAAACATGATTCATTATCGTAAATGCAATACAGATGCAAATATGCCATACAAAAGCAGAATATCATATCCATACATCACAATCAACTCACTAAACATGATTCATCATCGTAAATGCAATACAGATGCAAATATGCTTGCATGTTCATATGCTCATTTCATTTCACATTTCTCATGCATACTTCACAATTCTCATGCATATGATGCATCATGCATGTCTCGTTTCCTCTTTTAGCACATACCGGTATTGCCGAGCACCACCCGTCGATGCGTGCCCTCAAACCCAACCATCCCGTGGAAGGGCCTGCCAAACAGACTTGCCCGCTACCCAGTAGCGGGTCCTACACTTAACACCGCTCCCATCCACGCCAATGGATGGGACTACGGGGTAGGAAATCCGAGCACACCGGATTAGTCATACATTCCGTATGACTTTCTCACTGTCCTGGCTCAATGCACTTTTCATGAATGCACATATGCAAATGCCATTCTCAATATCATATCCAAATTCTCAACTTCCATATTCATATTCTCAATTCTCATAATCACATTCTCAACATTCACAATCACATTCTCAACACTCATAATCACCTCCCCGATATTCATATTCATACTCACATCACCAATACTCGAGTATTTACTAATTCCATCTATCTTGATCATAACTCAAATCATTTTCACCATCCAATCCCATACTTTCATTATTCCCACTAGCCTATCAACTAGTGAACATGAATATGAAAGTAAAATTTTAGCAAAATGTCATCACGGCATTTAGACAGAATTCATTAAACAACGCGCATAACATTCAATCCAGAGATGCAGCATAAATTCATGATGGCAAGGCACATAAAGTTCATCAACCAAATCGCAACACATTCAAACAACGATGCACTTGTATCAGATTACTTACCCTCTTCATAAAAAAACAATTACCTTACTAGGCGTGCGTTTAAAACACGAATGCAACCATAGCGTAGCACATACATAACACAAACAATTTAAATACCCTATAAGAGATGTACGGGTTGCACTTGCCTTTACCGACGCGTGAGGCAACTCAGGGTCGAGACCACCCCCGAAGACACTCTCCCTGAAAAACAACGTTGTGCACAAGAAACAATCAAAATCCGACTCAAAACAACATTGCTTAACCCACTCCCAAAACCCGAAAAACAGAAATATGTCCAACCGGGACAGCAGCGATCCAACGAGCAAAAACTTTCGATTCGCTTAACCAAATGGAGTGAACTCAGCTCCTAATCAACCATAAGAGGATGACCTACAGCTATCACAAAGCCAAACATGCGGGAGATACCTCGAGGACCTCCAAATCGAACACTGAACCCCAACCAAAAGGTGGAGCACACTGCAGAATTTCAATTTTCAGCACCGAGACTTCTAAATAGCGCAACTTTTGATTGGGTCAACGGATTTTCGTGTTCTTATACTCGAAACGACCGTAAGGGAATAAACTACAAGAATAACATAGCCATTCCCTTAGCCAAAGCACCCGCTAATCCCAGATCGAAGATGAACACAGACTGTACTAATCACGACCAGGATTGGACAGCACTCGGTAAAATAGCCATAACTTTCAAACGGCTGAACGAAAATTAGCGATTTTGGTCTCTATTGAAAGGTAATTCAATTATCTACAACTTTCGTTATAGCCAAACCCCTAGGAAACGCTTTCAGAATTTTCAATTAGCCGCCCAAACAGTGGGACAGAATTCAGCTCAAGCAGGAATCTCCAAAAACACTCTAGACTCCAAATCCCTCAACTAAATGCATCTCAAATACAAGGATCCTAGCTGGGCATTAGATCAAATACCTTACATGCAAGAAATAAAATCCCCCAAAGACCTAGGGTTTACCTCAAATCTGACTCAAGGAGGAAAGGGAGGGAGGAGCCGAGGTAGGGCTGCCTTGGGGGGTGCTGCCAGTCGGAGGGCGGCTCGCTGCCGGCCAGAGGTGCCGGAGCAGCCAGGGCTCGCCGGAGCTGCTGCTGCTCGCTTGGCTGCTGCTCTTGCTGCTGCTGCTCACTGCCGACAGGGGGGAAATGGAGAAGGGCGCCGGCAGGAGGGAGTCCAGGGGAGGCGTCGACTGGGAGGGAGACTGGAGGGAGTCGGCAGGCAAAGAGCAAGGGGAGGAGGTGCTAGCCCTGGAGCCAATGACCAGAGAAAGGAAGAGGAGAGCAGTGCAGCTAGGGAAAAGAAATCGGGAGGGGGGCGGCTGGGAAAAAAAAAGGACTGCCTCAAAGAATTTCAGCCACACAATCACACCATAGCTTTCACACCAGAGGACCGGGATAGAAGATACTTGCAGTATTACACAAAATTTATTTGGATTTATGGAATTAAATTTGTTTCTACTATTTTTCTGGGCCCATGTCTTTTATTCTGATTTTGGCTTAGGTTGGGATGTCAATATTTTTTTCTTATTTAATTATCTGATAATTATTTTATATATATTATTTTTACTATATATTATTATTATTATTATATTTTTTCTCCAAATAGGTCACTGTTAACTTCGATCCGACCGATGGCCAACAGTCTGACCTCGCCATACCCTTAACCAAACTCTACCGTTCTCTCTCTCTTCACTTGACTCCCATTTCCCATTTCCAGCCGCCGCCTCGCATCCTCCGCTCTCTCTCGCACTCATCTCCTCTCCCGAGTGCCGCCGCTACTCTCCCTCCTTGCGCCATTGCCTTGCGCCCTTCCTCTAGCGCAGGCCCGAGCGCCGCAGTCTTCAGCTCCAGCTAAATGCACCTCTGCTAGCTTCGAGCACTACCGCTTCTCCCCACGGCACCGCCTCTATGCACCGAGCTACCCCGAGCCCTGTGGTCGCCTGGCTTCGCTAGATCCAGCGTTAACCGATGTAACATCCCAAATTTTGCTCTTTTAAATTAGTTAATAGTGTTTTATTGCTATTTGTGTGATTTGTGAATTTTTTGGATTTTTTGGATTCTTCTGGATTTTATTTGAATTATTTTAAAATAAGTATATTAACCTTTTTGTCAAAAATTAATTATGTATAGATAAATTTAAAATAAAGTTTTTCCAAAAATATTTTATTTGTGTCGAGAATGTCTCAAAGTATTTTGAGAGTTTTCTTGGATTTTTCCTGGTGTTTTTGGTTGCTAAAATAAATTAAACTATTTTATCTAATTATTTTAAATCAAAAACACCAAAAATTTTGTTGTGAATAAAGATTAGGTCAAGCCCAACATCAGCACGTCGGCCCGTATGCCGTGCAGCCCATGAGCCCGATTTCTAGATGCTTTACGTGTGACTGTAGATATCCCATCAGACGGCTAGGATCGAACATGTCTATCAGGAAACCCTAGAATAAGCATCGACTGTGAGATTTAGATCGTGCGGTTGTCATCCATCGGGCCGAATCAAAACACTAGACAGATCCGGGCCGTTGGATGCGTTGGGCGGGTAAGATCGTGCCACGCCTGGATTCTTTTGTGGCCGACGTATCAAGATCGTGCGGCTGCTCGTCTTCGTCTCCGTGATGAACTCGGATTCTACCGTCGTTACGCCACCGCCGCATCAGTTAAGATCACAGTGCTGATACGCACTTCCCGAGGTGCTATATAAGGGCCTGACCCCCTCCCGAGGATCCCCGTGAGCAGCCGCATCGTTCCGCTGAAGCATTGTCGCCAAAGGAGTACTAGAGAACCCGCAGCAGCTTGCCGGAGTCCATGGAGGTTCACCGCCGCATTTCATCGCTGCAGAAGCCTTGTTCCATCGTCCCGAACTCGGTTCCGGACTCACCTTGTCGCCCCGCACCTGTTCTGTCGTCCCACGTCGTCGGAGCATCACCACAGCGCCGTCGGCAACGCCATCGTCTTCAAGTCCGGTGACACCTCACCGCTGCGTCACCACCGCTGAGATCGTGCAGCTCCAGCTGTTGGATTTCTAGCGCTCGGCTCAGATTCATCCTTGTCGGTATGGTGAGTAGCGCAAGCGTCGATTAATCGTGGCCGTCCGATCGTAGATGAGCGCTTCGGATTGGGCCATGCGGTAGATTAATCGGTGGCCGTTGGATCAGGGTAGACAAACCAGATCGCATCTCGGGTCGGCCAATCAGGCGTTGACGCATGGCCAGTGACGTTAGCACTGGCACCAGCCGGTGCACGGTGTAGTGCCGTGGTGCACGGTGAAACCACCGTGCGGTGCACCGAGTCCACGGCACAGTGCCCGGAGATCGCTCAAAATTTTAGTAAATCGACCGAAACACTTGTCAAGACTCTCACCAGCGTGTTGTTCAAACATGTTTTACTCACGCTTGTATTGATCCTGCCTCACGGTCTTGATTTGGGTAGTGCCCTCATGGTATGCATCGAGGGTCACCCAAATCTCATGAGCGGATCGCAGGTGAGAGATCTAATCATACTCACTGCGGCTGAGTCCCTGTATGAGAATGTTCCTCGCCTTAGCATTTGCCTCAACGTCAGCCATATTGCCGGCCGTGACGTTCTCATCGGCAGGAACCTCATATGGGAACTTCACCTTCTGCCATATCAGGAAGCCCTGGGCAGTGATGTATGACTCCATCCGGAATTTCCAAAAAGGAAAATCAACACCACAAAAAATGGGAGGCTTGGTGGAATACTTGTCTGTCGCCATGGCTCTCGAGACCGGTCAAGATCTATGGAAGAGCAAAACTGGCTCTGATACTAATTGAAGGATCGAGATGGCGAACAGAGGGGGGGTGAATGGTCACAAATAAATTTCCCCCCAAAATACTCCAAATAAAACCTCGACAAGATCGCTCAAAGGAAATCATGAAAAACCCAAAAAACTAGACAACTATGTGTACCCCTAGCTTGCATGGATAAGTACCATAAACTATGTGGGGATTTTTGAGTCACAATTCTGGTTGTCTAGTTTCCAAAAATGAGAAGGAATCAATTCAACTCTTACTTTTAGAAAGGAGATCAATTCAAATTACAAAAGCCACTTTCAGAAAAGCAAAAGCAGAATTTTCAGAAGTTGTCCTCAATTTGAACAGGTGGTTGGTGAGTTTCTGCAGCTCAAGAAATTTTTAGAATTTTTCTCCCTGTGAGAAGAAGAGTAATTAATAACTCCACCAAATTTTGCCTCAAAAATTCTTACAAAAAAATCAGCAAAAACCAAAGAACACAGATAGCCAGAAATTTAGAGCAGAAATTTTGGGGCTCGGTTTTCACCTCATGGCTTCCAAACAGTGCAACAAGTGGACTTCAAAATATTTTTACAGATGGATATAAGAGTCCCGCACCTTCTCCAAGAAGAATCACTTAAAAAGGATTTTTCTATATTTTTCTAAAAATCAAATACAAAATACTATGCGAAGAACAAGTTCTGGACAGAGTTGGAACTTGAAAGAAAAGATGATCTCTACTCAATCCAAGAGTGCAAAATAGATGTAAAACCATATGAACACACTCAAAACATCCAAGATCAGCATTTAGAAGGAGGGGAGGCAAATCCAGATTGCATGAATGTAAATTGCGGAAAGTAAATGCGTAAAGTAAATGCTGAATTTAAATTGCGTAAAGTAAAGACAATATGTAAATGCGGAATTTAAATTCACAATAATGTAAAGAATTTTTTTGTATTTCTGGTGGGAAGGTTTACAAAGCCTCACTTCATGTGGGCAAAGCTCAAAGGAGCAACTCAAACCTTCAATGGGAGGAGGCTACCCCTCCACCCCTATTTGTACTTCTCTTGGGCCACCTACCACCCTTGGATGAGTCCCTCAACCCTAGAGCACTCATCTAAGGGCTAGGATTAACCCACACAGACAGCCATGCAAGGGCTAACCCAAAACCCACACACATACCGGGTTTTCTTGCATGGTTTTCAAAGCATAATACCTAGACCCGCTAACCTATCAACTAGACCGCAATCCGACGACCCTCATTGATCCACGCGGCATCTAGCTAGCATCATCTCCTTTCCTTGTCTTCTTGCCTTGTCCGGACTCTGTCTCCGATCATCTTCCGGCGATCTCCCGACCGTATGGACCTCCGACGCTCCTCGCCTAGTCCCGGTCATCCTCCGCCTCACCATGACCTAGCACTGTCGCCCTGCAACTATCAAAGACAAGGAAAAACCTTTCACATAGCAATGCCCACAAAGATATTCAATGATTATCCCAAAATCATTAATCGAACATAATTGCGCTCAATGGTCCGGTAACACTTCTGTGCCAGTAGCAATCGAAAAGCACCCAACACTCAAATTGCTTCATATAGAAAATCCAATTCAAATCAAACTCAATTTCAAATCAAATCAAGCTCAAATCTCGTCAATTACTCATCACACACAAGGATAGACCTCCACATGGTCTTTCAGATAGTTCACTTGAAATTGATGCATATGCAATGGTGGCTAGTTTTGTGGTACTTAGTGCGAAGCTTGTTAGCCAAAAGATTTGTCATTGTCGGAAGGTACCCAGTAATGCTAGATTTATCCCAGGATATTGAGAGTTCAGTTGCTTATGAATGGGATAGAGTTCCTAGCAAATCTTATCATGTTAGATACCCAAACCTTAGATGTCATCCTAGGAATGGATTGGCTGTCCAAGTATAATGCTGTTTTGGATTGTGGCCAGAGGATGGTATCTCTAGAAAGCCCTACTGGCAAGAAAGTGGAAGTGCGTGCAACCGCAGTTCGCGATGGTCAGTTAATGGTTAACAGTGTAAAGGTTGCTAACCTAGAAGATGTGCCAGTGGTTAGAGATTTTCCAAAAAAAATTCCTAAGGATTTACCAGGCATGCCGCTAGACCGAAACATCGAGTTTGTCATTGAGTTAGTACCAGGAACAGCTCCGATAGCGAAGAGGCCATATCGGATGCCAACCGATGAGCTAGTCGAGATGAAGAAGCAAATTGAAGAATTGCTTGAGAAAGTTTTCATTCGACCAAGTTCTTCTCCGTGGGGAGCACCAGTTTTGTTCAACAGGAAGAAGGATGGAAGTTTAAGGATGTGCATTGACTATCGTGCACTTAATGAAGTGACGGTCAAGAATAAGAACCCCTTTTCCCAAGATTGATGATTTGTTTGATCAGTTAAGAGGAGCAGGAGTTTTCTTCAAAATAGATCTCCGATCAGGGTATCATCAGCTGAGGATTCGAGCAGAAGATATTCTAAAGACAACATTCTCTACCCGTTATGGACATTATGTGTTTACAGTCATGTCTTTTGGATTGACAAATGCCCCTGCATACTTCATGAACATGATGAATAAGGCGTTTATAGAATATTTGGATAAATTTGTGGTTGTCTTTATAGATGATATCCTTGTGTACTCTAAGTCTGAAGAAGAGCATGCGGATCACTTAAGATTGGTTTTGGAGAGACCGAGGGAGCAGCAGCTGTATGCTAAATTCAATAAATGTGATTTTTGGAAAGAAAAGGTGGAAATTCCTTGGCCATGTAATGACCGCTAAAGGAGTCACTATGGATCCAAGCAAAGTAGAAGCTGTGTTGCATTGGGAGCAACTGAAGATAGATACCCAGGTCCGTAGTTTTCTGGAAATGGCGAGATATTACCGTCGGTTCATAAAAGGATTTTCGACGATTGCAAGACCCCTCACGCAATTGTTGAAGAAAGAGAAAAAGTTTGTATCGATGCTAGAGTGCGAGAAGAGTTTTCAGGAGCTAAAGAAGCATTTAACAACCGCACCTATGTTAGTATTACCAGGCGTGCATAACAGTTTGATATTTATTGCGATGCCTCAAGGCAAGGTCTTGGTTGTGTGTTGATGCAGAATGGTAAAGTAGTGGCCTATGCATCAAGGCAATTGAGGCCGCATGAGGAGGATTATCCGACGCACGACCTGGGATTAGCAGTCGTAGTGCATGCTCTAAAAATATGGCGTTATTATCTCATTGGAAATAGATGTGAGATATATACGGACCATAAGAGTCTGAAATATATATTCACCCAGTCAAATCTTAATATGAGACAAAGAAGATGGCTAGAATCAATTAAAGATTATAATGTTGGAATTCATTACCATCCAGGAAAAGCTAATGTGGTAGCAGATGCCCTGAGTCGTAAAAGCCATAGTGTAAATACGATGGTAGCAAGCGATCAACCGAAGTTGTGTGAAAATTTTTAGAGGTTGAGATTAGAAGTTGTGCCACAAGGTTTTGTAGCTGCTTTGGAGGTAAAGCCAACCCTTGAGGATCAAATCAGAGATGGGTAGACTAAAGACGAGAAAATCTACAAAATCAAGTCCAAGAAAAGGAAGGTTTAGCAGAGGATTTTACAGTGGATGAGTAAGGCACCCTGTGGTTCAAAGGTCGAATTTGTGTACCGAACGAGAAGGAGCTTAAGCAGCTGATTCTTTAGGAAGCTCATGATTCTAAATACTCAATTCATCTGGGAAGTTCCAAGATGTATCAAGATATTAAAGGAAGATTCTGGTGGCCGAACATGAAGCGTGAGGTAGCAGAGCTTGTTGCATTGTGTGATGAGTGCCAAAGGGTAAAAGCGATGCACCAAAAGCCCGCAGGACTATTGCAGCCACTGAAGATTCCAGAATGGAAACGGGAGGAAATTGGAATGGATTTCATCACTTGTTTACCCAAAACTCAGAGAGGCTATGATTCAATATGGGTCATCATTAATCGATTGACCAAAGTTGCTCACTTCATCCCAATAAAGACAACCTATTCAGGAGACCGATTAGCAGAGCTGTACATATCGAGGATTGTGTGTTTGCATGGTGTGCCCAAGAAAATTGTGTTAGATCGAGGTACCTAATTAATTTACTTCAAGATTTTGGGACAAACTGCATGAAGCAATGGGGACTCGCTTGAATTTTAGCACCGCTTATCATCCGCAGACAGATGGCCAGACAGAAAGAGTTAATCAGATTCTAGAAGATATGTTGAGAGCTTGTGCGATATCTTATGCTACATCGTGGGATAAATGCTTGCCATATGCAGAGTTTAGTTATAACAATAGTTACCAGGCTAGTTTGCAGATGTCACCATTTGAGGCCTTATATGGTTGTGCCTGTCGTACCCCATTGAATTGGAATGAAACGGGAGAGCGTTCGGTGTTTGGGCCCGAGATTCTCAAGGAGGCCGAAGAACAAGTTGCCATGATCAGGGAAAGGCTAAAAACAGCGCAGTCAAGGCAGAAGAGCTACGCTGACAATCGTCGCCGAGATTTGAAGTTTTGAACCCAGTGACTACGTGTATCTCAGAGTTACTCCCCTTAAAGGTGTAAAAAAATTTCATGCCAAAGGGAAGCTTGCACCCAGGTTTTTTGGACCGTTCAAAATCCTGAGACGTCGAGGAGAGGTTGCGTATCAGTTGGAGTTACCACAGTCATTGGCAGGTGTGCATGATGTGTTTTCTATCTCGCAGCTCAAGAAATGTCTCAGAGTGCCAGCAGAGCAGACATCGTTAGAAGCAATCGAGTTGCAAGAAGACTTTACTTACAAAGAGCAACTGATCAAGATTCTAGATGTGATAGAGCGCAGGACTAGAATCAAGTCTGTTCGCTTTTGTAGAATCCAATGGAGAACCACTCAGCGAGCGAGGCAACCTGGGAGCGCGAAGAGGACCTGAAGGCAGAATTCCCAAACCTGTTCTCTAGATAGCCCTGAATCTCGGGGTTGAGATTATGTTAAGGGGGCAGGTTTGTAACATCCCAAATTTTACTCTTTTAAATTAGTTAATAGTGTTTTATTGCTGTTTGTGTGATTTCTGAATTTTCTGGATTTATTGGATTCTTCTGGAGTTTATTTGAATTATTTTAAAATAAGTATATTAACCTTTTTTGTCAAAAACTAATTATGTATAGATAAATTTAAAATATATTTTTCCAAAAATATTTTATTTGAGTCTAGAATGTCTCAAAGTATTTTTGAGATTTTTCTTGGTGTTTTTGGTTGCCGAAATAAATCAAACTATTTTATCTAATTATTTTAAATCAAAAATCCTGAAAAATTCGTTGTGAACAGTACTGGGCTGAAGCCCAACACTGTGCACGTCGGCCCGTATGCTGTGCAGCCCGTGAGCCCGGTTTCTAGACGCTTTACGCGTGACCGTAGATATCCCATCGGATGGCTAGGATCAAACACGTCTATCAGGAAACCCTAGAATAAGTGTCGACCATTGGATTTAGATTGTGTGGTCGTCATCCATCGGGCCGAATCGAAACCCTGAAAGATCCGGGACATTGGATGCGTTGGGCGGGTAAGATTGTGCCGCGCCTGGATTCTTTCGTAGTCGTCGGATCAAGATCGTGCGGCTGCTCGTCTTCGTCTTCGAGATGAACTCAGACTCCACCGTCGTTACTTCGCCGTCACGTCGGTTAAGATCCCAGTGTCGGTACGTGCTTCCCGAGGGGCTATATAAGGGCCTGACCCCCTCCTGAGGATCCCCGTGAGCCGCCGCATCGTTCTGCTGAAGCATTATGCCTGAGGAGCACCAGAGAACCCGTAGCAGCTCGCCGGAGTCCGTGGAGGTTCACCGCTGCATTTCATCGCCACAGAAGCCTTGTTCCGCTGTCCTGAACCCGATTCCGGACTCACCTCATTGCGCCGCGCCTGTTCTGCCTACCACGTCGTCGGAGCATCACCGCAGCGCCGTCGGCAATGTCGTCGTCTTCAAATCCGGTGACTCCACGCTGCTGCGTCACCATCGCCGAGATCATGCAGCTCCAGCAGTTGGATTTCCAGCGCTCGGCTCAGATTCATCCATGTCAGTACGGTGAGTAGCACAAGCGTCGATTAATCGGGGTCGTCCGATCGTAGATGAGCGCTTCGGATTGGGCCACGTGGTAGATTAATCGGTGGCCGTTGGATCAGGGTAGACGAACCAGATCGCATCTCGGGTCGGCCAATCAGGCGTTCACGCGCGTGGCGGACGCGTCGTGGCACTCACCGGCAGGTGCTGCAACAAGGTTGCGTGGTGCACGGTGAACCCACGTGCGGTGCATCGAGTCCACGGCACAGTGCCGAGGACACGTGTTAGCGGTCGATTGGTTCGGGTCCGAGGATGACGTCAGCATGACGCAAGAAATCGTATTTTTCTTTTGTAAAAATAATTCGGATATTAATTCATTTCTTTATTTTCTGATTTTTATGAGTTTTGAATCTTCCGAGATCTCGTTCTCCCTCATACGAACTCCGATTGAGGTGATTCAAATTTCTAAAAATTTACAAAATTGATATCTATCTAATTATGAATTTTATTTTATTTTTGGAGTTTGTTTAGTCTCCATTTTGGGTATTTATTTGCTTTTCCTTTTCGATTCGGTTAGACGTTGAACTGTGCGACGCATTTGAGGAAGATTCATCAACTCAAGACCAAGGTCCAGAGCTGGAATAGGGGCTTTTCTAAGGCATGTTGTGCTTTGATCCAGGGCCTGGATGTGGTAACCCGAGACACCCTGGCTGGCCCCGGACATCACCAGCGCCGCTACCTTCCTGGGGTCTTCCCCTTTCCTCTCGCTCCTTTTTTCCTCTCTCCTACTGACTCTCTCTACTGATCTTCTTCCCATTCTGCTTTGCCCAAGGTCACTGGGGTTTGAACCTAGTGCCGACGCCCAAAACCCCCGGCTTCCTTCGCTCGTGCACAAGAACGCCACCTCGGCACTCACCACAAAGCCGTGCGGCCTCACTCTGACTCAACTTCTACTAGGGTTCATCCCTTACTAAGCTAAGTTTTGATTCCTCATTACTTCTTGTTTTCACCGAACCTTCATTAGATTGATTTCCTATCTATCGTGATTTAGCATATTTACTACCAAGAGTTGCACATTGGTGACATTTTAGTTGAAATGCTTGTCTTTGTGATCCTTGCTCAATTTGATTGTGAGTATGGGTTAGAACCCTACGAGTATATGCATGTCGATTCTTGAAGGGTTAAATTGGAGATTGTTATTTTTCATTTTCAAGTTGGATGACATTATCTGTTGTTTCTTATGATCCTGCTCATAACTGTTAGCAAGTTACATCTTTGCATTCGTTTATCTGATGGTCCTTGATTCAATAGCCTTGTTGTTCTCATACAACTCTATCACAGTTTATTTGATCCTAGTGATTTGGCTCTAGCATATTTCTAAGATCAAGTGGTACAAGTTTTAGTGATTCTATTTATATGTCTACATCGATGTCTTGTATTCTCAGATTAGTGAGTAATGCGTGATTGCTACATATATTCTCATGTTCAAATAGAAAGTGGTGTATGCATTCAATGCTTATGTTGAAAGACATAGAAATGGGGTGGGGTTGATTAAGTTATAATCATTCTGGATATCATCCCAGATTCAATAAGATGCTATCATTTCCTTGATTTATCAAGAATTCTTCCAAATTGTAATGTATGTGTTTTAAACCAGTAATGTAACTTGTATTAAATTAAACTGGATCATGATAAAAGGGAAATAGAATAATGCATGGCACCTTTTTCTTCCAGAGACTGGAGGGCTTGATGGGCGATAGAGAGGAGAGACAGATGACCTGGTCTCTTCTAGCTCCCTCTCTTGGTTGGCTTTCCTTTACCCCCAATGAAAAAGACGGTGAGGAGGTAGAAGAGGACAGCTAGGGTAATCTGCGATTCTTTGGGTTTTCCTTTTTATACTTGCATCAACCGACATTGGTGAATTTGCAGGTGAAACCGACATGGAGGTGGGTGATACCGATGGTTTAGACTCAAAAGCGAGGCTGGAATTCGGAAGTGTGGGCAGCAAGACAGTGGAGGACATGCACTATCTTCCTCTCCACCGCCAAAAGGAGGGGCAAAAGGGTTGGTGAGGTGGCGGCCATGCATGCGTTGGGCAATTGGCTTTCTTTCCTTCCGCATGTGTACACAAAGACAGAGAGTTTATAGCTGGAGGAATGGGCTGGTCTGGAGGTTGGTTTGGGTGGGTTGTAGAGGTGGTCGTGTCGGATGCAAGCGGTGAAGCTATTTGTAAAATATTTATATGGAACTTTTGTAGATTTCATTTGTGAAGTTTTGAACTTATGGCTTAAAGTGTGAGTGTTGATGTAAGTTAATGATGCTGGGACATGTAAATTTAGCTTTTCCCTTAGTATAATGGAATCGATTTGCAGGTTGCTAATGTAGGCATTAGGAGGGACAGATATGGCTTAGGGGTTATATTTTTAGCAGGTTATTAATGTGATTTGTTGAGAAAAGCTGCTATGAAGTATGGTTTGAAGATTTGGGTTTGGGGAGGGGTTCACACGACTGCGATGTAATTATATAAGCACTAAACTTTAATTTAAGTATTGTTTGTAGTCTTGTTGTTTATATTTTAATTTTTTTAAGACTGATTTTGAAATTTAAAATTAAGGATTCACTACTTTTAATCAATAAAAGCTTTTCTTTAGAGAGCAGAATTCCAGAAATACTTAATAAGTAGAGAACAATTCAACTTAAGGCTTAAAATTTAAACTTAAGTCACATTTCGAACTCAAATTTTTTATTTTAGTTATTTTTAAATTTTAATTTCTTATTTTATTTGTTTTTGAATTTTTTAGGATGTTACACGGATCATACACCCCTTTTGCTGAATATTGAAGCAGCCTTCCATGTGGGGAATCATCCATTGTTCAAAATAGAACTTGGATGGTTTACTAGGTATGTCTTTTTTTACATGGTGTCCAAATGTTAGCAAAATGAGCATTGGGAAATACATCCATGGCTAGATGGCACTTTAAAATTAGAAGTCTCAGGCAACATTTATGTGGTTGGGCTAAGAACACTAGCGGATCTTACAAGAAAGAAAAGAAAGAATTACTTCATATTATTGATGAGGTTAATAAACAATCAGAACATAATGGGTTGTCTAATGAGGATATTAATATTAGATAGCGTTCTGCCGAGAGGTTAGCCTAGTTATTACTAAGGAGGAAATCAAATGGTACCAAAGAGTGAAAGTGAAACATACACTTGAGGGGGATAATAATACTAAATATTTCTATTTGATTGCAAATGGTAAGTATAGGAAACAGCGAATATTCCAACTCGAGCAAGATGAGGGAGTAATAGTTGGGGATATATACAGCTTAAAAAATACATAACCAAACATTATAAAAATCTTTTTGGGTCACCGATAGCAATCACTTTTCAATGATTGAATCTAGCCGAATGACATCCTTCAAGTTTCGCAATAGAGGATAAACTCATCACATAGACATTCTCTAATGAAAATGTGAGGGAGGCAATTTTCCAAATGGAACATAATAAAGCTCTAGGACTAGATGGATTCCCAGCTGACTTTTATCAGGTATTCTGGGATTTCATTAAGAATGATTTACTGGCAATGTTCTAAAATTTTTATAATGGTGTTTTGCCTCTGTTCAGTCTGAATTTTTGAATTATCATGCTTTTGCCAAAGACAAAAGATGCTAAACTAATACAGCATTATAGACCAATTTGTCTTCTGAATGTTAGCTTTAAAATATTTACTAAAGTTGGCACAAATAGGATTGCAGCTGTGGCTGAATATGTTGTATGCCCTCTGCAGCGACTTTCATCTTTCATGTCAGTAAGAACATATTGGATGGAGTAATTATTCTTTATGAAATTATCCATGAGATGCACAAGAAAAAATTTGATAGGGTGATTTTCAAGGTGGACTTTAAAAATGCCTATGACAAGGTCAAATATCCTTTTCTTCAACATATTTTAAGGATGAAAGGTTTTTCATCACTGTGGTATACGTGGGTTGAGAACTTTGTTACTGGGGGAAGTGTTGGCAACAAGATCAATGATGATATTCGTCCATATTTTCAGACCTGTAAAGGGCTCTACCAAGGTGACCCTTTATCTCCTATATTATTTAACATGTCGTGGATATACTAGCGATCATTTTAGATCATTCTAAAAAGGATGGACAAATAAGTGGAATGGTACCTCATTTGGTGGATCATGGGTTATCTATTCTACAATATACTGATCATACTATTTTATTTATGGAACATAATTTTGAATAGGTCAAAAACATGAAGTTATTGTTGTGTGATTTTGAACAACTATCTGGTCTCAAAATCAATTATCATAAAAGTGAACTATTTTGTTTTGGTGCTACTAAGGAATTTGAGACTCATTATACCCAACTTTTTGGTTATGGGTTGGGCAATTTTCCTTTTTGACACATTGGCGTACCGATCCATTATAGAAAAATGAGAATTAGTAAGTGGAAGGGGGCAGAAGAATGATTAGAGCAACGATTGAGTAATTAGAGGGGCAAGAAGTTGTCTATTGGTGGTCGCTTTGTCCTTTTAAATTCTATGCTTAGAAAAACCCACGTTTATGTTATCTTTTTTGAGATACCACATGGGATTCTCAAACAGTTGGATTATTACAAATCCAGATTTTTTTTGGTAAAGTGATAACCATAAAAAGAAATATAGGCTAGCTAAGTGGAATATATTATGTCACCCCTAAGACCAAGGAGGCATGGGTATTCAAGACATTAATGTTAAATGTTTGCTTGATTAGTAAATGGCTTTTCAAGCTTCTAAATGAAGATGGTGTCTAGTAAATCCTTTTCAGAAGAAAATATCTAGGGAATAAGACTTTATCTTATGTAGAAGGGAAGCTAGGAGACTCTCAGTTTTGGTCTGGGCTAATGAGGGTCAAACATCATGTCTTCATATTTGGTTTCTTTCAACTTCATAATGGATCCTAAATTCGATTCTGGTAGCATGTATGGATTGGAAACAATCCCCTCAGTGTACAACACCACAGCTCTTTCAAATTGTCTAAAAAATGTAACGATGGCTAAAGTAATGAGTTCTATCTCACTCAATGTATCTTTTCATCGAACCATTATGGGACATAATTTACTGGCCTTGCACGAGCTTGTTACAAGGGTTGCTAGTGTGCAATTAACGCTAGAATGGGATAATTTTCGATGGAATCTCTATCAGAATGGATAGTTTTTAGTTCAATCAATATATAAAACCTTAATGCATCTAAGGTACCTTTAAAATTTTTTAAAAAAATATGGTATCTACATTGTGGACTCATACTGACAAAAGACAACCATAGAAAATGAAATTGGAATGGTAGATTAAAATATGGTCTTTGTAACAATGAAGAAACGATACAACACCTCTTTTGTAACTACCACTTTGCTCGTTTTGCATGGCTCGTCATTCAAGTGGCTTTTAATTTGTCACCTCCTATTAGCATGATCAATATGTTTAGGAGCTGGTTATGAGGGATGGGAAAATATCTAAGGACTCATATTTTGGTTGGGGTTGCCATTTTGTGTTGGTTAATTTGGCTATGTCGAAATGATGCTAATTTTGATAAGGAAAAGTCTCTAATCCGCTACAGATTATCTACATGTGCACCAATTATTGCGTTCGTGGTCTATGCTGTAGCCTTCGAAGGACCGGGGTGTGGTGTCATCGGGATGCAAATTGCTAGACGTCGTGGTCAGGGATCTCTTCATAGGACTTGGATGGAGATTTAGTACCAGACTGTGTGTGGATAGATCACTTATGTTTTAATTTTCCTATAGCTTATTGCGACTATTTTATTTTTTTGTGACAACAGTTTGGCTGTAACTATGTAATAATTGATTGGCTAGCTGTGTGCATTTCAAGATGCAGAGGCTGGGAGGTATAATTTTTCATTATCTAAAAAAATTATTGTAACACCCCTGGCGCCAATCTCGCCAAGGATGCTACGAAAAAAATAAAATAATAAAGCTAACGGAAAACAACTCCAAAGCATTTAAAGCCTTAGCAGATAGCTAGAAATTTTCGATATGACCTCTCTAGAAGGAGAGGTCATCCACTCAGCAGACAAACAAAACAATAATTATGACAATCACAATATGCATAACTAGACATCCAAAGAAACATTCCAGCAGTTGCACTTAGGGATTTACACCCAACCATAAATAGCAACTACTAATCTCCACAACAATGAAATCACATTCATACAACCTTAATTATCAACATGAACACTATCTCAATTTAAAAGTTGTCATGGCATGATTGTGAGTGTAGGTGATGCTAAGCCCCATCCCGGCCAAAACGCCTTCGGAGTACCTAAAATCATTGAACAACAAATAAGCGTGAGTTTTTACTCTCAGCAAAGTACAACAAAGACAGTAACAATTCCAATTATCATAAATAAGACAAGGGCTTGACAATAAGAGCATTTTACCCAACCTAATCAGAAATTGGACACAACCAAACATTGAACCACTATCAAGGCATATACATGACAATAACTCTTGCATAAACTTCAACAAGAACATAAAGGGAGAGCAACTCACCACACAACTGTCGTGCCCCGAATTTACAAATTCGGACACTCTGTGTATTCTGCACTAGTCCAGGATCGCGCTAGTGCACACAGGCTAAACAGGGTATAATATCACATCATACACAGCGGAATATTAAATATGTATTTCAAACATGTATATAAACGAGTGTACGACCTTATGGTCATCCTTACAATAGTCTGCCACACAGGGCTTACAATAATCAGAGTAACATAGTTCAACAGTAGAATAAAATTAATCTTCGTGGTGTTCCATCTTCTCCCACAGACGCACTGACTGAGGCTTACTTCCCTAGTTCTCCGGCTCCTCAACAAACTCCTCTTCATATGCAGGTGTAGTTTCTTCTTCTGGTAAGTTTGTCCGCAAGGGTGAGTACACACCGTACTCAACAAGTCATGCACAAATGCAGATCTATTTACTACATGCATGGCTTATTATGAAGGAATGGCTCTACTAGTTAATTTGCTTTTGCAACCACATTTTAAATTATTATCTATTTAGATTAAAAGCATCAAAACTATACAATCATTATATTTCTCAATCCGTTTTCCACATTGTTTTGGACACACAGTCCCTACTCATTTTCTTTTGACACTCAATCTTCCCTCCCATTTTATTTTCAAACACTACCCCTTGACTGTAATTCCCGAGCATTGTCCAGTACCGTGGACTCGGCTATTCGAACAGTTTTGACACTTTGCAGAGGTTGTACACTTTACCCACAAGATACAGTCGCACACCACAAAGGCGATTAACCGTAACAAAGCTTTTCAGAGACTTCCATCTTTAGTCTAAGAACCTCTCCGTGTTGTCTTCACTATCACTTCCCCTCACTTAGAGCCGAAGTATAGGACAGACAAACACCGTTGGATGGGTACCAAGTCGAAGCACAGGCACGCTCCCCCGTACAGTTACCCCCATGTAACTGCCACCCCGAGGTATCAAAGGTAAGACATCAAAACCTTACTAAGCTAGGTCTTCCCATTCAGACATGTGGTTGTACGAGAGACTCAGGTCAAAGGCTTGCAAGGTAAGGTCCTTAACTGACCAAGGCAAGACTTCCTTCTCTCAATTTGGAACACAGCCCTCACCACACTCAACCTCCCCAAATGCCACGAAGGCCCACCTAGCACGAAGCCTCGGTCCACTTGCCCCAATCTAAATCAATTCCACCCCAAGTGGTTTATTGGTGCAACACATGCCCGTAATCATCGTTCATGTAGAACCACACAGGTCTCTACACTCCAACATCATTACCAACAACATTCCACCTTTTATCAAAACACATTCACTATTTCTTTAATCAATATTGCTTTTGCATTCACAAATGTTATTCACGCTAAGCATGGCTAAGCAGCTATTCACGGTCTAGCCTCCCGTGTTGGCACAATACTAACATCCAACTAAGATTACCAAACCTAGGTTATCAAAGGTATCATGGCATACAAATATTATTAACAAGGTGGCATTAACAACTAGGTTAACTAGCTAATTCATCCAAAATATTTAAATCCATTTTTAGTTGAATTAGCATGCATAGTTTGAAACAAAATACATTTCCAAAATTTAGGAGCAACATGGTCAAAGCATAACTTGCCTTCGAAAAGCAGCGAGTCTTGGTCTAGAGCTTGATCCTTAAAATCCGCATTGTCACACAGCTCAACATCTACGCGTAACAGATAAAGAACCAAATAAACACGTAAAACAACGTACAAACACACATTCGGAAAAATACGATAAATCAAACTAATTCGTAACTTCATGAAAACTTCCAGATAATTAGTTTAGCATTTTCTAAGATTTATAAAATTTATTTCGACACTTTTGAATGTATAGTTTAAGAGATACAAAATTCATAATTTTGGACTTTCCTTGAATATTTTAGCAATATAAATTCATTTATAAAATTTCATAAAAATTACTGTAGCTAGGTATTAATATTTACTAATTTACAAAATTTGTTACATGCGATTTGGACTTATAACGAATTTGTAGCGAAAAAGATAAAATCCGCAATTTAGTTACAAATTTACGTACAAAATTTATCTAGCCATACATGCATGGCACTGTTCATCATGTATATGCATATTCTTCTGTTTCTTTGGTTTTTCTTCCGTTCTGGACACCGGTGAAGCACACATGTGCCCCGACGCCGTGGAGGTCGTCTGAGGAGATGGTGGCGAAGGCATCTCGCGGATGGCAGCGCGGGCGCCGTAGAGAGTGGAGGCGAAGCACAAGGCCCGGACGCAGGCCAGGAGGCGCAGGGCCAGAAGGCAGCATTCGCAGATGATGGGGTAGGCGAAGTGGCGGCGGCAGTAGCCAGCCGAGGCGACAGCGCCGGCGGTAGCGCGCGTGCAAGCTGGAGGCGAGACGCCGGAAACCAGCGTAACAATATTGGGAAAGAGTCGATTGTTAACATATATACACTAACATGTCTATATATGCGTCTGTTCAACCATATATCTACGTGTTATCACATCCATCCGACTAATCTATATACATACATGTACATATGCATCTGCCGACCATAGCACATGTGTTCATGCATATAGAGAAATCATACACGCTAATCTTCCTAATACATATATGCGAATTATATGTGCGAATACACAGGATCGACGAGATCAAAACAGAGACAAAGCGTACGCAAGAGAAAAGAGGTACCGATCGGCGGTAGCAGCGACGGCGGTGACACAGGAGAAGACGTCCAGGCGACGAAATCGGCAATCCGCGGTGGCGGTCGATCGGTCGAACACCGGAGTGTAGTCGGCAAAGCAATACGAGAAAAGACGAGGCCGGAGAGTGCACCGGCGACGACGACGGCGATACCAATGGTGACAAAGAACAAAGATTCTGGCAGGAGACTTGGCTATAGAGACGTAATGTGGTTCGCACAAAATAACAAAACAAATGAACTCGGTAGAAGAATGAAGGCAAAAGGAACTGATGATGTTTTACATACGTGACTAAAAACTGATGGTGCAAATCGTGACTAGAAACTGATGAATCAACTCGTGACTAGAAACGGCTGGAATCAAGTCGTGATGAATCAAGAAGGTAGAGGAAACGGCTGCATGATGGCTGGGAATGGAAAACGTACAGGAAATGAACAAATGGAAAAATGGCTGGAAATGGAAACGGCTGGAAATGAGCAAGCATTTTCTAAGAAGAATAGCATTGCTAGAAACTAAAAAGGAAACGGCTGGTAATTGAAGGATTGAAATGACAGGGAAGAATAATTCACATGTACAGAAGTCCATGCATTCACGTGACTGTCGGTTAAATTCCGAATTTGAATAGTGTTGGAACAATACGCGGTTAGGATAAAATAGCAAAAGGCTCTAAAAATCTTGGAAAAATCCTCTAAAATAATAGGGAATATTTGGAACTTAACGAAGTTAGTTTCATGATTTTTCAATATATAGATTTTCTATAAAAATTCTTTTAGTGGATCAGACACTTGTACGGTTTTTAATATAATCGACAAACTTAATTTATAATCTAGTTTTTGAAGGTATTTGAAAAAAACATCCTTATTTTTCAAATGTTATTATTTTAAACTAAATTTGAAATTTAAGCGCCTTGCTAAATGCAGAGATCGTTATTTTATATAATAAATTCAGCACGGCTTAATTTTAATAAATTTCAAACAGATTCCAGAAAATTTCAAATAATTCAAAAGTGCCATAGATATATTTAAAGTAAATTTTGGGATGTTACACAACCATATTTAAATGAAAGCAGCTTAATCATGCAACCAATTCAACTCGAATCTCGTCGATAGTTGAGTCCATGGCTCAACCTCATCTCACCTTCACCATATAGCAGCATTAACCATGCTATGCAATGCAGTATGCAAATATGCTCAATATGCACCTTTTCATCATTTATACCGGTATACTCGAGTGCACACTCGTCGGTGTCGCACTCTCTCATTCCCTTCCATCCCATTGGAGGGGCCTACTTTTAAATGACTCACTCCCATCCATCTCAATGGATGGGACTACGAGGTAGGACTTCTCAGAAGCTCACCGGATTAGTCATATCCATATGACTTTCTCACCAACCTGGCTCGATCTCATGCATGCCATGAATGCAAAGTATGCACAACATTTCTCGATTAATCATTGCAACCAACATACTCAACTCAATTAGTGAAATCAATCCACTCACTTTAAAAGAGGCATCCTAAATACTCCATGTATCAATGCCAGGAACAACTTCCCCAAAAGGACATAGTCAAGTACAACACTCGTAAATTAACAACGAATAATCCACTTACCCCATTCATTCAACTCATTGCAATATTATCTACCTTACGATATATTTACCGGGATTATATCTTACCAAGAGATCACTCTTACAAGAATCCATTCATGTCCTCTTAATAACGAGCACCAACAGTTACTAATACTTGCAACAATCAAGTAAAATTAGCATTTAACACATCTACCATGGAACACCTCATTTCCACGCACACACTGTACTTGCCTTTAACCGGCGAATGAAGCAATGCGGGGGTGGAACCACCCCTCGAAGACACCTTTCTTGAAAATAGCATTTGTGCAAAAGAATGGATCAAAATCCAACTCAAAACCTCAATGCATGACGAAATCTCACCTACCGCAAAAACAGCCCCAACTCCAACTAATGGAATTTCGGACAGCCAACGCTGAAAAGGCCGTAACTTTTAAACGGCTAAACCAAAAAGGGTGAAAATGGGCTCTAAATGATCACAAGAGACAAATCTACAACTTCTTCTACAGCTAAACATTTGTGAAATGCACCAATTAATCCCAGATTTGCAATGAACAGAAGGTATATGCAACTATGCTTATTCTGGACAATCCAAACTAAAATGAGCATAACTTTTAAATGAACAAACCAAATTGAGTGAACTTGGTCTCTAAATAAGTAAAAGACCAAGATCTATAATTTATTCTACAGCCAAACATTCAGAAAATGCACCAATTAATCCCAGATTTGCAATGAACAGAAGGTATATGCAACTATGCTTATTCTGGACAGTCCAAACTAAAATGAGCATAACTTTTAAATGGACAAACCAAATTGAGTGAACTTGGTCTCTAAATAAGCACAAGACCAATATCTATAATTTATTCTATAGCCAAACATTTAGGAAATGCACCAATTAATCCCAGATTTACAATGAACAGAAGGTATATGCAACTATACTTGCTTTGGACAGATAGCAACTTCTATTTCAGGCCAGCGCCCTTCAAAAATACATAACTAATTCTATAACATTCCAAATGAAGTAAAGGATGGCAGTTTCAACGACTACAAGAAATTCCCGTTATTTTCTAGGTATTTGGAAATTTTAATTCTGCCTTTAACAAGTCTTAAACAACATATTCTATTTCAGCTACTAGGGCAAATCATTTCAGAACAACCTGAAGTATTACAAGCATAACTCTCGAAATGCTGATTCAAAATGAGCAAACTCAGTCTCTAATTAAAGATAAGAGAAATATATACAACTTCCTCTTCATGCGTCCGAGCAAAAAACGACGCTAAAGCTCTCGAATCGCAACTCTAACAGAGGGAAGGAATCTGATCGAAAAACAGAACAGCACAACTTATAGGGTTCCACCTCTAATCCATTCCATACACAACCAAACAACCATTAGAACTCCATGGCATGAACCCTAACCCGGCCACCCAACCACACCCAAATCCTAGACTTTTTTTTCCTCACCTTGGCTCAAGGGAGAAACCGCAACAGGGAGGGAGGAAGGGCACCGGCCGGGGGAGGAGGAGCAGCTGCCGGAGGGGAGGTCACCGGCTGCAGGGGCGCAAGGCCAGAGGAGGAGGCACCATGGCTGGGAAGGAGCTCCTCTCCTAGCTCGGTTTTGGGGGGAGAAGCAAGGTGCCAGCAAAAAGAAAAAGAGGATTTGGCTAGGAGGAGCTTCCCAGGTAAGTGCTTTCTCAAATAAGTAAGCAAGACAAATTGGAAGGGGAAAAAGAATGAAAACCAACACTAAAGTTCCAAAGACCAACATTTCCAAGTCATGGCGTGGAGAAAAATTTTGTCGAGAAGAACTTGCCGCAAACTATGCGTCTAGGAAGAAAAATCTTTCCGATAAGCATACGTCAACCCCGAACCCTTAAAACAATTCATATAATTGCGCTACGACAAAACTTTTCTCCCTCCAAAATAAATCCTTGAATCAAGGGAAAGAAAACAATACTAGCCAAAAACACTAGCAAAAGATTTGCGATATTACAATTATGCGGTAGGAGTGATTACTAAATATTAGACATGTTTGTAATGCAGTGATAAAAAAAAGGAGTAGGAGAAAAACGAGAATAGAGCCAAAACATACGTAGGGGCAAAATAGATGATTGGAAATTGAAATTTAATTGTTAAAGTGCGATTATAGATATTTTAGGTTTATTTTTAATATCTTTCCTACTCAACTTCTACTCAAACTTGTATGATCCAACTTTTATTTGGAGTTGTAATTGGAATGTTCATGTTTTGAGATTTACAAAATAACATTTTAATTTTTTAATTAAGTATTGATTCACTTATAATCGGATATCACAATTTAAGAATTCACTTATGTTTGTATATCACAATTTTTGAATGTCCAAATGTAAATTTAATTTTGAATTATTTTTGTCCAAATTAATTGAAACACGGTATACTGAATTACATAAATATTCTAAAATTAAATTAATTCCAAATTTAATTTCTTATGTTCTATATATTCTAATTTTATATGTACTTATCTTTCTTATCAATTTTGGTTATACATAAATTTGTGGAAAAAATGTAACGAGCTTTGTTGGCATATTTCACGACGTAGAACCCGTCAATCAGACAGGATTGACTACTCCTAGGATGGAGGATAGGGTTCGGTAGAGGGCATCCTCGTGGCTGGAAACCCTAATGACTCTTGTGCGAGGGATTCCGGGGATCAACAGATCAATGAACACAGTGATGTACCCAGGTTCAGGCCCCCAGTGCGGGTAATAGCCCTACGTCCTGCTAGATCTTTGTTCAGAAAGTGTGAAGACGATTACAATGGTTCTTTTGGTCTCGAGCTTGGATGAGTTCTCCGGCTCCCTGTAACATCCTGAAAATTTGAATAAAGTAAAAATGAATATTTTGAATTTGAAAATATTTATTTCTGAGTTTCTTGCCAATATTTGTTCTATTTGGATTTCCTCGGATTTATTCTTTGCGTGAAAAATCTAACGAATGAAAATGAAGAATGAAAAATAGAAAAAAAGGCAATAATGCAAAAAGTAAAAATTTAGAAAAATTCCCACGAGAACTCTGATTATTGAATTAAATTAATTTAGCCAGCAATTGAAATTTTATGCATAGAATAATGAAGAACAAAAATAGAAAAACAACATTTAAATCAAAACAAGGTATTGTCGGAATTCACATAAAATGATGGAGTCACAAATGGAATTGAAAAATTTATAGAAGTATCCTGAGGTCAAATTCTTTTGAAAAACAAAATTTGAAAAATACTAGACTTCGATTGATCTCAATCAAAAATTAAAATTCGAAACAAAATTTAATCAGAGTCGCCGACGTGTGGGCCAATTGGTTGCTACTCCGTTCCGTTGGCACAATGAAGGAACTTCAGATCATCGACAATGGACCCTGTGACCAACCCTTCTCCCCAGAGACGTTCGCTCCACTGAGAACTCTCCCGAAGGCCGTTCCTTCCACTGGGCGAAACTTCCGAAGCTCTGACCGAATTCCACTTCCTCGCTGCAAATTCTTGGCTACAACCACACCGCAAGGCAGTGCTCCCTCATCCCCCTCACTTCCTCCCTTCTCTCCCAGCCTGAGTCGCCCAAAATCTCCCCCATTTCCGCCATTTTCAGCGAGCTTTGCAGCTCGGGCGCGAAGGGAAATCCACGCAAGAGAGACAATCATTTCCGAATCAGGTTGGGCTAAAGCACCCTTGGCCCTCACTGAGTCCAGCACAAGCCTCAATTCCAGCTCTCCAAGCCTGCAGCGCCAAGACTGCGTCGCCTCTTCTTCCCAGTCCGCCAACGTGGGCAACCCAACCCGAGCTTCTCCGAATGAATCGACCGCCAAAATGGTATGCCCTAGCCTTGCTGATGCTCACGCTGCTACCCATTCGAACCGAGTCTCACCTGTTCTTCTTCTCCGATGAGCTCCCACCATTGCCGCCGCCCCTCTCCGGCTGCGCGCCTCTCTGCTGCGTCTCCGACCGAATGGCTTCCACCCCCGAGTTCCCCTCGCCGAGCTGATGCTCTTAGTGCCCTCGCCGCGAAGCCCTAGCCACTCCCCTGTTTTCCTGTCGCTGCGCAGTGGGGTCGGGTGGTCAGTATCGCAAGGTTGAAGAAGAGTAGAGCGCAGAAGGCATTTTCTCTGTGGGTAAAGCGTATTTCTAGTTTCAGTGCATTTTCCAAATCAGAGAATATTTAATCCTGAATATATTCTACAATTTTAATTGAAATTAAATGGAACAAATCCCTGTATTCATCTGAAATCAAGAATAATTTAAATAGGTAAAAATATTTAACTTCTGAACTGCAGAATCATTAGTGTATTAAGATTTGATTAGTGTCCCATTATGGTCTTAAATTCAAATCTGTGAACAATAGGTCAAGAAATAATAATATAAATGTGTATATGATGCTAAGACCAAGATGAACTCAATTATACAAAAATATTCAATCTTTAAGTAACAGGATAATTAGTTAAATTTAAAAGGAGAAGAACACACTATTATGATCATTATTGCTCATGTGAAAAATACAATTTATAAAATCAAATAGGAAATTATTATGTGCCTCTGGGGTTGTAATAAACCTAATCATGCACAAATATTTAATCTTAGAACCAAGTTTAATATAATTGCTTGTTAATCATCATTGAACCCTATTATGACCATTTATAAGAGTGAGTGCATAACAGCTCATAAAATGGTAATAACACCTTGAATAGGTTCCTGGAAGCAGTAAGGATCCACGTATGCAAAAATGTTTAATATAAGATTTAAGTTGCATTCTTTCAATGAGAGGAAAGGTTAATTGTAACAATAAGTAAATAGATAATCTATTGCAATTAAAGCTAAAATAATACCAAACCAACTTTATAACCTTTCTAGGATTTCTACCTGTTAATACCTGAAGAATGAGTTAAAGATCTTGTATAATGTAGTCGCAAACTCAATATGAGCTTGGCCGATTTAAGGTTTGCAAATGTGGTCATTTAGTCTATTTCAATGATAGATAAAATAACTCATCCAAATACTAAAATCAGTAAAATTAGTTTAGTAATGTTGTACAAAGTTTATACTACCATAATCTGTAAAAAGAATCTTATTCCATTAAGGTTTGCATATTAATCTCATCAGATCAAAACCCTTAAGCGATAACTTTTTGTTTCACTTTTTGGCCGATTCCGAATAACGCCAATTTAGCAATGCCACTTAAGCCTTTTCGGCAATGATTATAATGTATCAGCTAAAGTCTAAAATTTATGGAATTAGCTTAGAATTGTTATACAAAGTATAAATCATCTCATTTTGAAGAAATAACCATATTTCATCATGTTTTGCATATTAATCCTAATAGCCTAATAACCCTAAGTTATCACATTGCTTTAGGCCTTAATGCGAATGAATAAACTTTAGGTAATAATGAAGGAATCCGTAGTTAAGTTATTTTTATCACCAGAACCTTCTCAAATATGATGGAAATGCTATTAGTAGCCTAGCTTAGAAAATCTAGCTTGTGCACAAGACAAATTCTAAGTGGAATCTATTTGAAGAAAAAGAACTAATCACCCATGAACTTATGTGATCATTTAAGCCTATTCATTTACTCGTAAAGCAACTTATCTAAATCCGAAATTTGTAAAGAATAGTTTAGAATTGATCTTTAGGTTATGATCTGCAGCAATCTAAGAAAATATCCTTAATTTATCTTGCTTTGGCTCTGTATCCTAATAGAGCAAAACCCATAAGTGTCAAGTTACCCGAAATGTATTATGAATAGTAAAATCAATGACCTTGCAACTAATGATTAATTCTATTAATCTCAACCAATTTTAGCATCTTGAATTCATAAAATAAGATTAATAAATTCATAAAGAGCAATCCCTGTTCTTGTAAAGAGTTTATTTGTTTTGCTATCTATTTCTTTCGCTCTTATTGAAGTTAGTTATTTGCTTTGCTGTATTTTCCGTTGATCGACGTGTAGAACCCGACGTCCCTATTCTCCGTCATCTTCGTCAATCATATCCTCGTCTTCGTCGTAAGCAATGATTAAGCAAGGCAAGCATCCTTTGACCACATTGATCCCATTATTTTATATTCCTTTTGTGCATCAAATTGTTTTATGCATGCGTTTATTTTATGTAAATTGCTATCTTGTGGTGTTGGTAGCTATACCTGTTGTCTTGTGAATCTCCTTTGATAATTATGACATGTGAACCTTGATAGCCATAGATTAAGGTTAGGCATTACTTAATGTCATCGTGGGTATATGCGATCATATTAACCTGCTTAGCCATGCTTTAGAATAAATGATGTACATGATCAAGTCAATAATTGTTTCGGGAAACATTGAAAATGTCACTGTTGGTGGTGGGTAATTTTAATTAAAAACCCAAAATGAAACTATGCTTTGATGCGGGCGATTATTGGCAATAGCCGATTGTGCAGAAGTAATTGCACGTAGTGTAGGGTGAAGTGTCGTCCATGTCACAACTAAGGACCGAACATCGTGTTGTATGATCCGAGAAAATCCGTACAAACCACGAGGGTGAGGATGGGTTAGCCTTAGCCTATTAAATTGTTTAGACATGGCTTTGCTCATTGGTAGGCGGGAGCTTGCACAGATTCGGTCAGTCTACGGCGGGGTTTCTACTAAATGCAGCGATTGTCGCCTTGCCATGGACAGAGACGTGGTGTTGGGTGTGATAAATGTGGATCCACGGCTTGGGTGAGTGTCTCTGTTTTCAGGGCGAGGGTTAACGTCCCGGGCTGGTGTAAAGCCTTGTCTAGGAATTTAATGGCTATGTATGGTCTTCTTGACGTCACACCTAAGGAAGTGTGCCGGGCAAAGGTTGATCATTCCTTGTGGGTACAGTTGTACACCTCTGCAGAGTTTAATTCTAATTAATTAGCCGTACCCGCGGTCATGGGTGTCTTGGTGAACTTGCACGAGTTAAATGTTTTATTGTTTCCAAAAGGGTTTATTTTACAAGTTAGCTTACCCCACAGATGACCCAATGCTATACCCTGTGTGGGCAAGTATTGGAATCAGCTATTGTGCCCTGTGTGGACAAAGAACTGGATATATGCCATGCGATGGCAAGGTTTGATTAAATCGCTCACGTCATGGAGGGCGGTGAGTGTTATTTACGCTTTACTTATTTGCTATCAATTAAACTTGCTCTTTTAAATTCCGTTTGCAAATAACTTGGTTTACAAATTCAAATTCGCTTTATGCAAATTAAGCTGTATTAGCCTTTCCTTTGAAATGGCCTTGCATGTATTGTAGGTTTTGCTCAAGTCTTCTTGAGTATGTAAAATACTCACCCTTGCCTAATTATATTATAGGTAGTTGAGTTAACGCGGCTTCGAGTTCGTTTTCATCGTAAGTTGCGGGTTCCTCTTCGTGTGTTCTATCTGAAGTTTATGCCTGGTCAGTTGCCTGCGGGATTGGATGGGTAAACCACAAGGCTTGCTTCTTTTGCTGCTATATTTCTCTGAGTTGTAATATTATTTGTATAATCGTTTCCGCTTAATTATTAAAATGTATGGTTGTGATTTCCAATTGTTGTAAACATGTGAGTGCTAGCTACTGATCCAGGGAATAGCACAGTAATCACATGGAGGTTCCTGTTCATCCGAACGGGGTCTCACACTCCCCCCTTCTCCATGCACCAGAGCGCCCTTATATAGACGGGGTTGGCTCGGGCAAGTAAGAAGGTGATGCTATACTGATCTACAACTCATTAATTACACACATCATTGCGGTCTTATCACACCGACCCATGACTCATTTATTACACCTGTCGCTGTGGCCTTGTCCTTCAAACCCCATTTAATGCCGCTGCGTGGATTCGCCCTGTCTGCCCGGGATATGATGCTCCTGCGACGGGTTTGGTGAGAGGTGTCAGAGGGATGGGCCGTCGTCCTGTTGATAGTAGAATTCTTCTCAATCAATGCCCTGATACAGCGTGTCAGGGGAAGGAGACTTCAAGGCGAAGCCTTCTCCTCATTTCTTTGGTTGCCTTCGTAGCCTGACGAGGGGGGCCCGAACACCCACCCGCTCGCCAGGGCGCCACCTAAGCTGACGCCCGGCGAGCAGGGCATGACAGCCCACCTGCTCGCCAGGTCGCCACGTGGGCTTCCCGCCCGGTGGGCAAGGCATGATCGCCCACCTACCCGCTAGGCCGCCACGTGGGCTTCCCGCCCGGCGAGTAAGGCATGATCGCCCACCTGCCCGCCAGGCCGCCACTTGGGCTTCCCGCCCGGCGGGCAGGGCTTCATCGCCTACCTTCCCACCAAGCCGCCACGTGGGCCAGGCCGCTGCTTGGGCCCACTAATCCGCGATGGAGAGGGTACCCCGGTGCAAAGTACACCGACAGTAGCCCCCAGGCCTATCCCGGAAGACGCGCCAGTGTCTTTTTAGACCTCATTTAATGTCGGTGCGTTTCTGGATAAGCCCATCTGATGAGGACATCGCCAACATGTACGTGACCGCTGTCTCTCCTTCCTCTACGACGTCTACTTCCCCAACGCACGGCGTTTTTTCTAAGTCGCAAGGAGGCCTCCATCCACATGCTCGGCCCATCGAGACTTCCTCAGTGGACCGGCACCTCAATCCCACACCCCAAGGATGGCCCATGCCACCAGGATGGCTCAAGATCAAGCCCAATTTGTCTCCGAGTCCGGTTCGGCCATCCAGGAGCAGCAGTACTTCAAATAGACATAACTTGGGCTCCTGGACTCCGTTTTTAGTGTGCGACCACCCATTTGAAAGGTATCGAGATAACCTTTCCAATGGATCTGGTCCCAAGCCCAAATTCCTCATGGAGCGACGGAAAATCACTGAACAATCAAGCAGTCAGAATCTGCCAAGTGCTGCGCCACCTTATTTGGGCCGTGGGCCTTGTAATTTGTTGGAGGGGCCTAGGCCCAGGTTGAGGACGCGGGAGCAAACCCTAGCACGCCCTCCACCATGGCCGCCACCCCTTTGGCCATCCTTTCTCTTCCTCCATTATAAAAACTAGCCGCCATCACTTTAGAGCAGGTTTTGTTGTGTTTGGTAGACCCCTGTAATCGCCCCTCCTCGTGTTTTGCGCGTGTCGACTAGACCGCTGAGCCGAAAATAGAACCTCAACTTGTCTCTTTGATATCAATACCATCTTTACTGATTGCTTCATACTTTGTTTTTATGGGTTCTCGATTTCTTGCGAGAACTCTTGATCATTGGATCTTGTATACGTGTGGAATTGGCATTGCGATTGTGAAGCTCCCGACCACCTGGTTAGAAGCCCTAAATTCGGTGCCATCAACACCCCCAAATCGATGTATCATCATCTCACCGAAAGATCGGGATCGCCGTCCCCATCACCACCACTTCTGAGCACGCAACCGTCTCGATCCTCCCCACTTCTGTCGATTTTTCTTGGGACCCGAAAAGTCACGTCATTTTGCCTGTTCGCGAACCGTCTGTGTAGGGGGGCTATATATATACGCGCCCCCAACCAGCAGTTCACGCCTTCTGCTCCTTGCGCACTTTGCTCTTTGCCCTTTCATCTTCCTTGCCCAAAAGCCTTGGTTCCGTTCTAATGGCGCAACCCCTTCTCCCTTCCACCGTTGGCGGGGACAGGGTGGAACTGCTCTCTAAGATGGCACCCGAGGGCTCCCTGTACCTTCGCCAGGGAACGCTCGTGCCGAGCTGCGAACCAGGGGAGATCATCGTCTTCGCCTGGGGGCTTCTGGCGGTCCTAGTGCCGCCATTCTCTGAATTCTTCCTCACCGTTCTTCACTTCTACGACATCCATTGTCGACGATCGGGATCGCCAACCGCAGAAAATGAGATAGGGGTTAGTGAGAAATGAGACCACGACTGCGCTTTGTTTAGACAGAGGAATGAGGTCGAGGAGATCTATGGTCGGAGCTAGGAGACAACGGACGAGACAAAGGATTATCCTGGTTCGAGCCCCTGAGAAGGTAACAGCTCTACTCCAGTCGCCTTGCGGCGGTGTTTCCTGCTTTTTCTGTGAGTACGAGAGAGGATTACAGCTCAATCTTGACGATGCTGAGTCTAGATTTGAACTTAGGTGTGTGTGTGCTGGATCGTTCCGTCCCAAGTAATTTACAAAGCCTTAGTTTTATATCCACTCTCCCTGCAACGTTCGGGAGTTATCCTCGGATCGTGGCCTTCATGCACATTGATAGCCGGTGGTAACCGTTCCGATCCCACCGTGCGCGCCCGCATTACTCCACGATCCCACGTTCCCGCAACCGCCAAGTGATGACGAGTCCGGGGCCCAAAGGCACGCCGCCGACCATGAATCACCCGGAACAGCAGGTCATGAGGGCTCCGAGCTCAGAGATACTGCACCCTAGCTCGAGCGGTCCCGAGCTTGATCCGAGTCTTTGGTCGAGGCCTTCCGGCTAGAGGGCTGGTTGACTGTCTGGGGACCGACCAAGGGTTGCCCGGCCCCCGACAGCTAGCCCCCGAGGCTCAAGGTCGTAGTAGGAGTTCCAAGGACGGCCTCGAGCCTCACCCAACAGGTCGTTGGCAGCAACCCTTGCGAGGTCTTGGAACTTTGTTCGAGGTCGAGCGGAGATCGCAAAGTAAAATCCCCAGGCGACACCTGGCGACCTTTGATCTCTCTGAAGTGATACGGATGCCAACTGCCGGCGGACACCTGTAGCGCTTCGAGTCCGCCGCCGAGCCTTAATCGCTTTGTCTAATCATGCCAGCGCGCTAGCCGAGGTGCCGTAGGAGATTAAATCCCAAGAGCGCCGTGAAAGACCCCGAGCCTTAGATCATCGGCTGAAGCTTCGCGTCCTCCTCCCAACCCTTCTCTTGAAAGGCAGCCGCCTTCCCATCTCTTGCGACATTTCGCCATGGCTAAGCTGGGAAAAGTACCTTGTCGGTCCACGAGGATGAAGGAGCTCGAGCCACAGGGCTGTTGGATCGAGTGACTGGCGGTTTGCACTGGTGGCGAGACCGAACCTCATCCTCGAGATGACGAGATCATCTGCACCGAGCAACATTCCCTCTTGAGTGCGGACCCGGAGAGCGAATTCTGGCCGGCGTCCTCGGCAGTTGCAGTTGAAGTGATCAACCTGGTACCCAATTCCGTCCTCACCCTAGCCGTCTTCTCCCATCTATGCGAGGGGTTCCTGGGGATTCTTCCCACGCCCTCGCTCTTCTTCCGCTACTTTTCCCTCTTCTGCTCCGGGAAGGACCCCGTGGTCGGGTGCCTCTACTTCCGGCAGCGGCCCGGGCTCAAGTGGGCTTTGCCCAAGATCCTGGCCGGACTCTCTCGGTCCATGGCCGAGGCCGGTTCTACCTCAAGAAGGGAGAACGGAAGGCTGCGATCTGAGGGAGCCGTTCTTCGGGAAGATCGAGACCCCAGAGGCTGAGGACCTCAATGTCGACGCAGAAGCCATCGCCGCCATCCACATTTGCGCCACACGCGGCCTCACTGCGAGCGATTGCGAGCGACTTCTGCTTGGTCGGGTGTCTCCCCTACGGAGGAGGTTACATCCGTTCTTCGAGATCAAGGGACACGATGATTCGACCGCGAGGTTCATCAGTAAGGTCTTGATCCCAAGGTCTTTGCTTGATTTCGTACTTCTTCCTCCTCGATGGCTTCTCGTTAAATGCGGCCTTGAAGAGTCTGAGTCGCAGCCCAGGATGCGAGAGATGTTGAAATTGGCGTCTGGTATACTCTTGACGACCGGTCCCGAAGAGCGTCTTGCGACGAAGGCCCGAGGTAAGTCTTCCCCAACTTGTAGCTTTATCAAACATTCATATGCCTTGCACGACTGTGTTAAACTTGTAGGATCATCAAGAGTGGGGAGACAAAGACGAGATCGCTCCCCTTGCAGACGAGGGCAAAAGCAAAAAGGGGAAGAAAAGACCCCCCTCAACCGGAACTGGCCGCCAGGGGACGAAGAGGCCTCACATCGAATGGGGTGACCGCGCCACGGTAAAGACGATCATAGCCAATTTCCCGAGATCGCGCCCTTGATCCCTCAGGACCTAACAAAATTTCTTCTTGGTAGCAACAAAGCGCGGCGGCCGCCACCAGATCGCCGAGCCCCCCGCCAGGTGGTGCGGACTCATTGCGAGCTTCGCCTCCCCAGACCAGAGGAAGGAAGCGGATTCCTCCTCCGAGCTCGGGGCAACAGGACCATCGCCGGCCATCGACGAGGCGGAGGCTTCCGACCCAGGTAAGACCTTGGCCTTGCAACCTGCCCCATCCCCGTATTTTTCTGTCTTAGTGCCTATCCTTGATTACGCACCTCAAGCGCCGAGACTGAGCTTGCCCACGCTTACAATGCACATCATTCAGGCGTAGTCCGAGTCCGAGGAGGGGCGACGCCTACATGCTTGCCCGTGATCTCGGGCAAAGGCGCTCTTGTCGGAGACCTCGAGTGGGTTCGATCTGGGAGTTCGACCAAGGCCTTGATAGCCCGGACGGGCGGACCCCAACTGCGATCGGCGAGGATTACAAAGACCGTGAGGCGGGTACCCTCATGATCGTCGATCCTCCCGAGGCCGAGGGAGACATGGGCGTCTGGGCCCCAGTCAGCGCGCCGCCCGATCGTCGAAGCCATGCCACCAAGCCCCGAGGTTCTGCCGACCAAGATCGCGCTGATGGTGAGGTCATGGTTCCTCGGGCCATGGAGGTGACCTTGACAGTGAAACACTCCGACGCCCGACTTGCGAACTTCCGGCCCCATGGGCATAGCGTTCCACCCCGGGGGTGGGTCGGATCTGCTTCTGCGGCAACTCCGCCTCCGGTTGGCGGAACCCGACCTCTGAGAGGTCGGGCCGGAAGCAGCTGCATTACCTCTCTGGTCGGGGGGTCCGACCCGGCAGCTGATGTGGAAGAATCCCGGGCTGCCACCGGCACGTCACCCGCAGGCCCCGGACAAGGTGTGTCGGTAGTGACCGAAGGCTCAGTCACAAGGACACAGGCGAAGGTTCGAGATCAACACACTCGCCTTTGACGAAATTTGAATGAGGAGTTCTCTCAAGCGCATCACCGGTAGACTCCATGAGGTAGGAACTTTCCTTATCTATCTGCAATATGTTAAGTTATGTGTCCTTGTCGACTTCTTACAAAATCGCTTTCCTCGTTTCCAAGGCGGTTGGCGGTGTGACCGAGGGCTTGAGGGTCTCAACGAGCACGCCGGCGTGCTCACTTGAGATCTTGAACGCCGTGGAAGAGAGAGACCGAGCTCGAGCTCTGCTTGCGACCATTGAGGTCGATCTTGCAAGAGAAATCGGCGGCTCAGCAAGAGCTCAACGACTGCGTCGCCGCGATGGTGGCGCTAGAGGTGTCCCATCTTGCGCCGAGCTCGAGAGGACCAGATCCTCCGAGCGCGAGCATGGGTTGAAGGCGAGAGCACGGCGCTTCGGCGACCAGAGCGATCGAGGCCTTTGATGCGAGCACGCCAAGGTCGAGCCGCCGGAGAAGGCCGCGCCATGAGCGAAACTATTCGAACTCGGCGCCGAGACCCTCGGCCGGGATCGAGGCCCTCGAGAAGGCTGGCGAGAACAAGCCGCCACCGCGGCCCAGCGCGCTTGCCGACGAAGCGCGCAAGGTCGTGGTACTCGAGGAAGCCGCCAAGGAGCAAACCATCGCCACAGCCACGGTGCTTGCACAAGACGAGCGTGCCAAGGTCGGGCGTTGGAAAAACCGTCGCCGAGCTATCATCCTCGACCAAGGCGTCTCCGAGCTAGAGGCCAAGGTCACGGGCCGAGGAGAAGCTTGGTAGTGGCGCGAAGACCGCCGCCCAGCCTTAACGATTTAACGTCGCCGAGCCACGCACGCAACCAACGAGGCCCTTCGGCGCATCCAAAATCTCGACAGCTGGCGAGTCGCGAAACTCGAACAAGAGAAGCTTCGCCGCGCGAGATGGAGGGTCTCGTAGTTCGATCATCCTTGGCCTGAAACATTTGGCGTTATTAATGTGTTTGGTTTACCTTTTTGAAGTGTCGCTTCTTGTTCGCGATCAAGATCCATAGGTCGTTTGTAGATATTATGACCTAGCCCAGCCCTCGTTGGGTCAAGGTCGAAACAACCGACCTTGGACACAAGTAGAAAACGAGCAAGTGACCATGACACGCAGAATCGGGATAGAATTCTCGCGAAAAAGAGATGCACAAGCGAACTCAGTGAGTGAATCACCCACTCCACGACCACGACCATGCGCGCACTCAATAGCCAAAGCTGCGAGACTTGTAGTTCAATCCCGGACGCAGGGGTGAGCTGATTGCGAAGAGTTTCGGCTTACGTTGAGCTTGACCACTGTGGGGGGTGAACGTAAAGCTCGTGATACCCAGACTAAGGGGCGAATACGAAGGTCGTGCTCGAAGAAAGCTTACAGAGATGCTTATAAAGAAAAAAGACATGAATGGTAGGAATCGGAGAATATCCTTTTATTGAAATTTTAAAGGTATAGGGATTACACATAAAACTTGCGAAGTTGATCTATGTTCCACGAGCTAGAGAGCTCTCTGCCATCGGGCATCGCTGGCCGTAAGCCCGTGCAATCTATTGAAACGACTCTATAGGGGCCCTCCCATCATGGGGATAACTTGTTGGTGTTGGACAATACCTGAATCCATCTCAGGGCTAAGTCCCCAACAAGGAGCTTCCTAGGTCGTACCGACCGAGACGCATGTCTGCGGAGAGCTTGCGGTGTCTGCGTTGATCGTAGCGATGCAAGATCTTACTTCTTCTGCGAGGGCAAGGTCAAGAGACCGCTCTTGCTCGAAGTCGACGTGGTCGACCAAGCTGACCCTGGCAGAGCCCAGCGTTACCTCCGGAGGCAGGACGGCTTCAGTACCAAACACGAGCTGAAAGGGTGTGGACCCTGTTGCTCGGCTGACTGTGGTACGAATAGACCATAAGACGGTGGGAAGTTCGTCCACCCAGGTCGTGCCGTAGCGTTTGAGCTCGTCTGTAACTCGCCTTTTAACGCCTTGGACAATCTGTCCGTTGGCGCGCTCTGCCGCTCCGTTGCTCTGAGGATGAGCCACCGAAGCGAAGCACACTTTGGTGCCCATGTCTTCGCAGAATTCCTGGAACAATTCACTGGTAAACTAAGTACCATTGTCAGTGATAATTCTGCATGGGACCCCATACCTGGTGACCACGAACAAGCGGAAAAATCGAACGGCAGCTCGAGCAGTGATGGTCGAGACCGGCTCAGCTTCAATCCATTTGGTGAAAGTGTCGATAGCCACGAACAGGAATTTTTTCCCCCCGGTTGCCTGGGGAAAGGGGCCGAGGATATCTAGCCCCCAGGTCGAGAAAGGCCAGGCGAGCGGAATGGTCTGAAGGGCGTAGGCCGGCTGGTGCATTTTTCTTGCGTGAAACTGACATGCTCGGCAGGTTCGGACAATATCCCGAGCATCCTGCAATGCCGTCGGCCAATAATATCCCATGCGGAAGGCCTTGCCGACCATAAATCTGTCTGAAGAGTGAGCCCCATGAGACACGAGTGGATGTCATTGAGTAGGTACTTACCCTCCTCTGTGGAGATGCACCGAATCGGGCCGGGAGACATTCCGTCTGTGAGAGCTCCGTCCATGAGCTTGTACAAACTTGCTCGGCGCTTAACCTCGCTACATTAGCGGGGTCGGGCGGCAGTCGCCCTCGTGTCGAAAGCGTATATGGGCTCGGCCCATGCGGGAATACTTCCATCACGGCAAAGCACGACTCGATCGGAGATAGACGGACCGTCATGCGTCTCGAGGATGACGTCGGGGAATTTCCTCGTCGGAAGAGCCGAGCTTGGAGAGAAAGTCGGCTACTGAATTGTCCTTCCTAGGGACATGCCCGAGCTCCAAGTTCGGAACCACTTCTCCATCTTATGGACCTCGGCAAGGTACCTTGCCATTACATCCCCCGAGCATTGGTAGTCCTTATTGTACTGGTTGACGACAAGCTGGGAGTCTCCCTTCACGACCAACCGTCGCACACCCAAGGAATTGCAGGCTCGTAAGCCCGCCAAGAGAGCTTCATATTCAGCCACGTTATTGGTCGCAGGAAAGCAAAAACGAACCACATACCTCGGTGTCGCTTGGCGTAAGGATAAGTATCGGCCGGCGTTTGAAGACCTCGGTACTGTCGAAGAACATGATCGAGGGCTTCTCTTCCTCGACCTCCGAGTTCGAATGCGGCCGTGATGTCTGTTCGACGACGAAGTCGGCGAGCACTTGCGACTTGATAGCTGATCGGACCCACGACACGGGCGTCAAGCGCCGCCCGGCTCCATAGCCCATTTGGCTACCCTCCGCCGCCTACGGATTCCGCGAGATGTCACCAGCGGAAAATTGCTCGGGACGACCACGAACGCGCTGGAAGTAATGTCGAAGCTTCGCGAGGCCATGAGAAGAAGCGTCATGCCGGCTTACGCACTTGAGGTGCGCGCTCCTTTGGGCGTGCAAGACCTCCTTGACATAGTAAATTGGATCTTCTTGTGTCCCCGTTCGGCAACCAGGACAGCACTTTGCTTAGGTGGTGGCTGCATAGGTAAAATGCACCTCTCGCCCGACTCATGGAGTTGTAAGGAGGGGGTGGGGATGCGAGTATACCTTCAACTCATCGAAGACCATTGTGCTTCGAGTCCATTCAAAGCCTCCGTGCTTATGAGGTCTTAAGAATGGGAGGCCTCGCTCGCCGAACCTCGAAATGAATCTTGAGGCGGCCATGCGATCGGTGAGGCTTTGCACTTGCTTGATCGAGGTCGGGGCTCCATCTTCTCAATGGCCTCGATCTTCTCGGGTTCGGACCAACCCGAGCCCCGATCATGTAGCCAAGGACCTTCCCCGATGCCGCCAAACACACACTTCTCGGGGTTGAGCTTGATTTGGTACTGTTCAGGTTCGCAAATGTTTCTTCAAGGTCACAGACGTGGTCGCTCCCGGAGGCTTTTGACGATGATGTCATCCACGTAAACCTCGAGGTTTCGCCTAATCTGCGACTCAAGGTCTTGGTCATCGACGCCGGAATGTTGCCCCGCATTGCGCGGAACCAAATGACATGGTCGTGTAGCAATAAGTGCCAAGCGGGGTGATGAAGGCGATTTTGCTCTTCATAAATCGACCGCCCGGCTTGATCGATGGTAGCCAGTAAGCATCCAAGAAACTTAGCATCTTGGCGTTGGCGGTGGAGTCAGCGATCTGGTCGATCTTGTGGAAGAAGTGTCGCCAGGCGGGCGAGTTCAACCCGTATGATCGGCGCACATTCTCCACTGCCTCCCTTCTTACGCACGATGACCGGGTTGGCGACCACTCCGAGTAGTCGATCTCGCGGATGAAGCGGCCTTTAGGAGCTTATCAAGGTTTTCCTTGATGGCCTTAACCTTCTCGGGGAGAAGCGACGATTCTGGCGCCTGGTCTAGAATCGGCTCGACGTAATTTGTGCTCGATCACCTCCTTGGAGCGCCCGAGCATATCTGGCTGGCTCCCCAGCGAATATACCTTTGTTGGCGCGAAGGAAGGTGGCGAGCTCGAGTTCTATTTGGAACTTAGCTCGGTCGAGCGATGGACACACTGGCGTGTCGCCCTCCTCGAGCGACACGGCCTTTGTTGTCGGCCCGGGTTGGATCGCCGCCTTCTGCCGGGCGTTCTTCTCGTCACCCCGGTCCTCGTGAGGCGACATGTTGGCATGAGCTCCAAGGCCTTGGTCTCGCAGCCATGTGCCGCTGGGCAGTCACCAGCCCTTGCAGTAATGATGCCATTAGGACTGGGGCTTCATGCACCGATGGACCGTAATGATTGGCCGCCATAAACTTGATGAGGGCTGGCCTTCCGAGAATGGCGTTATGCGGAGGTCGCCCTCAACCACCTCAAAGGTGATCGCTCGGTCACGGAAGTTGTCCGAAGCACGAAGGTGACGGGCAAGACCACCTGTCCCAAGGGAGTAGTCGAACTCCCAGGAACGATTCCGAAGAAGGGAATGGCGATGCTTTTGATCTTTGATCGGGGGATCTGCATCCGGTCGAGTGCTTCCGCCTGCTGAGAAATTAAGAAGCTGCCTCCGTGTTCGACCATGACGCGCCTGACCATCATTGCTAATGGTTCGGGTCACGACAAGGCGGTCTTTAAGTCTCGGGCCATACCTTGTAAGGCATCCTCCGGGGAAAAGGTGATGGTGGCCCCGACCCACTTGCAGTGTTGCTCGACGGGCTTTCCTGATGCAACCTGAAAGATGGTCCGAGCAGCAGCCTTGATCTCGCGCCGGTGGTAGGTGTGGCGCCGCCGAAGATAACATCAATCCGGCGCCGCATACGCTGGAATTCCTGTGTCGAGGTCGTCGTGCTCAACCCGGCATTCACCCTTTCGGGCGGTCGTCATCCTTCAGAGCACGGGCATCTCACCGCGTCCGTCATAGAAGGCTTCAAGCTTTCCTGCCAAGCCCCCGCAGATCGCAGAGTCGTGGGCTCGGCGCCGTAAACGAGCAAAATTTCGCTCGTCGCATTCTGGCCGCTTCGCTCCTCGCGGCCGAAGCCGCCGGCCCTCCGAGGTCTAGGCATGACCCTCTTTTCGGGCGGCCTCAGCGGTCGGGCGGATCGAGGCCGACCTTGACGAGGTCGAGTCTCGCCCCGAAGTCGATCCCCAACCTCGAGGACGGCGGCCATCTCGCCGAGACGATGACCCGCGGCCGACCTCCGCCGATCTCATGCGGTCACGCTTCGCTTCTTAGCGCGGTGTCTTGGTCCGCGCCCTTAGAGTTGGACGGGCCACCGAGTGGCTCGAGACCAAGCTTACTACTTGGTCGTGTCGCGCTTCCAATGACGGCATCGTCGCGTTCAAGATACCGTTCCGCCATGCGAAACAACTTGTTGACGCCGAGCCTTGTCGTGATCTCGAGGTCTTTGGTAAGGCGCCGGTCATTAACGCCCGAACTTGAAAGCCTTGATGATCGCTTCGCCGAGAGATGCTCGGAATCGGAGTTCCTGTGCGGATAAACCGCCGCACGAAATCTCGAAGAAGGCTCGTTCTTGCCACGATGACGCGATCCAGTCTTTCTCCTCCCCGACGCTCGTAATGACTCCCGAAGTTGGAGCGGAGGGCGCTCTGATTTGGCGCCACGACCGAAGGAACGGGCTTTTGGTTGAAGAGCGAGGTTAAAGGCGGCGCCGTCGGGGCGGTCCGGGAGGTAGTTAGCCATATGACCAACTCGTCACCCGTAGCGAATGGCGGTCGAGTAGATGGACAAGAACTCGTCAGGATTCTTGGTCCCGTCGAAGTGCTCGATCAAAGCGGGTTTGAACCGAGCAGGCCAGTGTACACGACGAAGGTCGTCGGAGTACGCTTCGCAACCGTAGGCCGGGACGGGTGCACTCCGGGAGCGATCGTGGCCAACGAGATCTCCACCTACTGTCACGACTCGAGCTCGGGTTTTCTTGACGCACCGATCTTGGCAGAATCGATGCGTGGTGCCGAGCACGGAGTCACAGGGTAGTGCTGCAGCGGTCTGTCAGACGGCGATTTACGCTGGGCGGAATGTCGGGAAAGTCCTCGCGACCGCTATCGGTTGGCGTGGAGCTAAATGTGGCTCACCTCGCGTTGGGCCCCCTTGGGTTAGTAGCCGCAGGATCGCGATCGCGGATGGCGTGGTCTCGCCCGAGGGTGTTGCCGAGATGAAGGCGCTTCACGCCTCGGCGACCGCCGTTGGGTGCGCCTGCGATGATGTGATGAATTGTCACTGCTTCTTACGGAAGGGGTCCTCGCGGGTGACTTCGGTGCTGCGAGAGGATGGCCCGCATTAAAGACGATCGAAGTTCTTCGGCCAAAGCCCCGCCGCGAAGAGCTCGATTTTGCTTCTATCGGGATCAGCCATGATCCGGGCGATAGCGCAAGACGCCTCGGCGGGGAAGCCTCTCTGGTCTTCCGCCGAGCGCGGTTATGGCTTGATTGATCGCGACGTGGACCATCCGGCGAGCATCCTCGGGGGTTTTCAGGTCACGATCTTCTGCGGCCGCGTTCTCACCAAGCATCCGCCATTTAAAACGTCTTTGCTCACGGTGGCGGGGAAGGTGAAAGCAGAGGATGATGGAGCCGACTCGCCGCTGATCCTACGCTTGAAGAGTGTCCGTCGATGGAGAACACCATGCTCCTAAGACCTTGGAGTTTTTCCCGCGAATGAACAAAGCAATCGGGCCCCACGGTGGGGCGCCATTTGCCGACGATCGGGATCGCATAACATGCAGAAAATGAGATAGGGGTTAGTGAGAAATGAGACCACATTTGCGCTTTTGTTTAGACAGGAGGAATGAGGTCGAGAGAGATCTATGGTCGGAGCTAGGGACAATCTGGACGAGACAAAGGATTATCCGGTTCGAGCCCCCGAGAAGATAACACTCTCTTATTCTAGTAAGCGCTTGCGGCGGTAAGCCTCGCTTCGTGAGTACGAGAGGATTACTGACTCAATCTTGGCGATGCCGAGTCTAGATTTGAACTTAGGTGTGTGTGTCTTTGGATCGCTCCGTCCCCAAGTTATTTACAAAGCCTTAGTTTTATACCCACTCTCCCGCAAGCGCTCGGAGTTATCCTCGGATCGTGGCCTTCATGCACATTGATAGCGGTGGTAACCGTTCCCGATCCACGCCGCGGCTTTCTACCAGAGACACTCCACGATCCCACGTTCCTGCAACCGCCAAGTGATGACGAGTCCGGGGCCCAAAGGCACGCCGCCGACCATGAATCACCCGGAACAGCAGGTCGTGAGGGCTCCGAGCTCAGAGATACTGCGCCCTAGCTCGAGCGGTCCCGAGCTTGATCCGAGTCTTTGGTCGAGGCCTTCCGGCTAGAGGGCTAGTTGACTGTCTGGGGACCGACCAAGGGTTGCCCGGCCCCCGACATCCATCATCTCCACCTCACCCCCAACTCCATCACCACTCTTTCCATCTTCGCCTACCTCTACAAGATGTTCGTAGGGGTAATGCCCAACCTTCCTCTCTTTCGCTACTTCTTCATTTGCCACAAAGACTCAAGCTAGCCGGGATCATGGGGGCCGACACTTTGGATCGCGACAGTCGACCCTCACTACATTCCCTTCCAGCCAAGATCTAACTGGAAGATGTGGCGGAGTGACTGGCTCTACGCCGGCGACAATAGTGGGGTCGACCTCCTTGGGATGCCCTGTGCGCGGGCAGAGTCCACGAGAGCTGGAGTTCGCCCATTGAGGAGACGGCAGAGCTCCTAGCAATGGCGGTCCGTGATCAACCGATTATGACGGCGCTGATCGAGCGGCCCAGTGGTCCAGGACTTCGTGACCCGGAGAATCAGCCCCCTCCGTCATCACACCCACCCTGCATGGCGGTATACAAGGGACGACGACACGACCCGCACTCATCCAGGCAGTAAGTTCTTTTACCCTTCTCTCCGATAGGTATATTCCTCATCGTGGCCACCATCAACTAATATCTTTGTCTCTCTCTCTCTTTTTTGTGCCAGGCGATGGAAACCTGGACGGCCCTGCCATCTCAAGATGGCTGTCTGAGCTGCTCCTGACAATGCCAAGCGGCCTCGACTTTCCTGCCGAGGGCGACCGGCCAGCTACGACACGGAGTTCGCGGAGTGCCTTCTGATTGTCCGTCGTTCGGCGATGGATTCCACCGGTCCGCCGTCTTTGCCAGCCAGCGGTCCCCGGTGATCGAGGACCGGCCCGGCGAGCGGTCGGGATCTTGCCAAGCGGACTGTGCTCTGGACACCCGAGTGCCAGACCCCAAGAGCCTGCGAGGACCAGAACACCGCCGCCACTAGCTC